>VUQI01021541.1:0-11115 GCA_015106735.1 Paratilapia polleni
ATGGCATAAAGTCACCCAACAGCAATGTGAAAGACTGGTGGAGAGCATGCCAAGACGCATGAAAGCTGTGATTGCAAATCAGGGTTATTCCACCAAATATAGAGTTCTGAACACTTCCTAAGTTAAAACATTTGTAATGTGTTGTTTAAAAATGAATATGAACTTGGTTTATTTGCATTATTTGAGGTCTGAAAACACTGGACCTTTTTTGGTATTTTGACCATTTTTCATTTCCTGCAAATAAATGCTCTAAATGAAAATATTTGTATTTGGAATTTGGGACTTATGTTGTCAGTAGTTTATAGAATAAAACAAAAATGTTCAGTTTACTCAAACATATACCTATAAATAGCAAAATCAGAGAAACTGATCATTTTGCAGTGGTCTCTTAATTTTTTCCAGAGCTGTATGTATTTGAACTTTCTTTATCAGTACACAAGAATTTGCACCTGTGGGAGTGAAACAGGAACTCTTTGTATGGAAGAAGTAGGTTCTGATTTATACTTCCTGTTGTATGCTTAAGCAAACGTTGTTTCACTCTTCTGTGTATATGATAAGCACGCTTTATAGGCTGAGGGTTTCTCTTCTTCATTGCTAGATACCTGCAGACGGCTTTTCTTTCTGTGTCTGTGTCTGGACCCTTCATGAAGGTTGAATAAAGAACATAGAAAAACACAGTAAGTCTTTAATTTGTATCGGATTTACAGCACACAGCAGGTACAGTAGACAAAGGAGGTAAGTATTCTTTAGTACTGAAAAATCACAAAAAATGACATGAAGTGCTATCACAAATTATGTAATATCAAATTAAAAACTCTCCCCTTTTTACACTATGTTAAAAAAGAGCTGTCTGGCCCTCTGTCATTTCCCACTTGGGTGTGGACTTCATGTCTTTTCCGTCTTTACTGAGAGATTACTGTAACAGGGAGGACTTTGACTCGGGGGTTTACTGTCACTAGTTTGTGGTGCACAGTAAAAACTCAGCTGAGGGATCAGACTCAGATATTTGCAAGAAGTTAGAGGAAAGAGAAGCAGGAAAACTACACTGGATTATAAGTAAAGACTTTACCCCGCAATTTAAAAGGTAGTGAGGTGAATTAGACCTACTTAATTTCATTCTTTCAGTCAAGATACAGAAGCTGGAAAAGACGATCACTTGGAAGAAAAACTTGAGTAAGTGATTTCTTTTTTCTTTCTAAGGATTTCCTGTTAAGCTCAATTTTTTTTTTTTTGGTGTGATTGTATTTTGTGTTCCAGCTCCTACAGAACTTTTTCTGAACTAATATTAGCATCGCTTTCAGTCCGAACCCATCAGTGTCCATGTTAAGTTCTACTGTAATAAAAAAAAAAAAAGGTTTCGTATTGACTGGTAGGGTTAAAAATGTGCATCTGTGTTCAAGTTACATTAAAAAAAAGCCCACGAATGCAGGGACGTCCTGGAAAACTGTTTTCAATAGTAGCCTAAACTGGACTAATGTAAAACTACAAATTAAAACCTTAAACTTTAAAGGAAAATCCTTAATTTTAGATCAAAACAAACAGGAAAAGGTCAAACTAAGGAAGTAATGTTTTTTTATACATCGGGTTAACATGGCATAGCTGCTTTATAAAAATATAAATATAACAAATGTCCCTTTTAAGGTTGGTAAACTGATTTTATTCCACTCTCAGAGCATTATACTGTACAGGTTTTCTATTATATTCTTTTTATGGCTCCACTAGTTCATTTGTTGAGAAATATTCTGCATGTTTTATGCACAATTTAGGGAAACATTTGCTCAACATTCAGCCTAAACTATGGTATCTTTGTAGAATCAGTAAAGTATGTTTGAATGTATAGCATGAGTTAGTAAAGACTGATCTGTTATTTGGTCGTTTTTTTTCTTTTGATAAATAAGAAGACTTGCTCTTCTTTTCTGTTTATCTTTGTTTTTCCCTTTATTTATTACAAAAATATATTAATGAATACACTGTTAAAAAAGGAGGAAGGCAGATTGTATTAATAACTCAAACAGGCTGTTGTTGAGAGGACTGAATGCTCTCTTGGTCTGGGCAGGTCAAAGTTAAATAAAATACACATGCAATAAATAACTCTTTACTGATAAGAGCTCATTCTGCTGCAGACTTCAGACTCAGGTCATCCCTGGTTATATTTCTAATAATCAAACCTCCTAAAACTGTAGATTAAGCTTTTCTTTAAACTTACATTTTTATGGACTCCATGTTTTGTGCCATTTATATTCTGGTCAAGCCTGAAGTTCCTGCTGAAAAAGACCCTCGACATTTCAATCAGACCGACTAACAAACATAGATCCCACATCACAGAGGTAAACACTGGTGAATATTAGAGGAAACGGACAGTTTGTGTTATTCTCTTGACAACATTCACTCCTTAATTTAGTATTCTTAATTTTTATAGTCAGTATTAGACTTATTAGAATAACAGATGGACCTTACTATCTGCACGGAAGTCTATTATAGTTTATGATGCTGCAGAGAGAAAAAAACTGCCTGGATTGTGCAACTAAAAAAATCCCTTCATGAAACAGGGAACCTTCTGAATTAACACTGCCAAAAACATGTGAGTCTTGACAAGATTATGACATGTGGGCAAAAGGTCATTGCAGTATCTCTTGCTTATTTATTAGTTTATCCAGCATTGTAGCAGCCCAGTAGAGAAAAAAAATTCTTAATAGACCTTCCTGCTCGATTAATTTGGAATGCACTTAACTCCTAGCCTCATTGGCCTAAGTTAACTTTAAAAAGTCAAAAAAGGCTATTTACAGCATATAAAATCATTTTAACCTTGTTATCATATAGTGAAATGATAACAGCTGACTCAAAGCACAACAGAGTGCACAAGCCCATATTCGTGTGATTTCATGAAGACAGAACTCTATCTACAGGTGATCCTAGCATAAGTAGGTCTGAGCAATAGTGCCAACAGGCCTCATGCTCTGAGCAGCAATAAACAATTCCAAACTTAATCTAGTTTTCAAGAGAGAAGGATTAATGTCCACTGGCAGACCAACACACCAACACATCATCATCCTGAGACTTCACATAATGCTATTTTGTGACTTGTGTCAAACCTTTAAGCACAAACTGTCTTTTGGCAGTTATATAATAGCCTAGTTTTCGGCACAGTCTTTTGGGGGCAGTTTGAGTTTTGCACTTGGTCTTGGGCTGGTCCAAAGTTGTGATTCAAAACACTTTATTTTTCCCAGGTACAGGTAGTCAGTTCCTCCCACTGCCAAAAAAAAGGTACAGTTGTGAAGGCTATTGATGTAGACTTTTCTCCTTAAGACAGTAACATTGGTTAATTTTTTCATTGGTCAGAGGAGAGTATATCAACCATCCCGTTCACATTACCAACTCATCATGTACTGACGCTTGGTCAGGACCCACTAGCTTCACATTGTAGACGGCTCCTGAAACATTTAAACATGCAAGGCAGTTGGTTAGAGTTCAGTAGGAGGCCCTTGACATCTTAAATGAACTTGGTGATAAAGTGCTCCTGGTAACCAAGAAACTATCAGAGAAGCTTGTTGAAGATGGAAGAAATTTGCCTTTTAGCGTGTATTTTATATTGTAAGTTTATATTTAACCCAAACCATGATTTTTTTTCCCCACAATCTAACCTAACCAAATACTTTTAGGGCTAGACTCTGACCGATATAGACCAATACTGATGTTTGGTCATTTAAAAATCCAATATTCCGATATATATAGATCCATGAAACATAAACAGACTTTCCTAACATTTGTTATGTGTAGTTTTTTTTACTTGTTTACACTCACCCTGACTCTGCTTGAATCAGCTGGTTGTCGTGTTTGTAGCCTTCCAAATATGTGGGTTGCCAACAGGGAAGTTGCAGAGTGCCCTCTGGTGGACAAAGTATGCGCTCATAACATGATTGAAGGGTGTTTCTCCAGTCTCTTCTTTACTTTTTAAATTTTCATTTAACGGCCATTATAAATGCAGATACAGATCAGCAAATAGTTAATATTTCCTGATAATATCAGCCCGCTGGCAAATCAGTCAGCTCTATTTAGGGCCTTAACCTAACCATATAATTTAATACCAAAACCTGACCAGACTGTGACAGAAAAGATAGAATCAAAAATGAAAGTAAAATGAAATGCAAAAAGAAGGGTCTCAGGAAGGTCTCAGACTCTAGTCTTATGGTTGTTTACAGGTTAAAGGTTGTGTTCTTGTGCCATCCGCCTCCCCACCTACATACCTATTCAAGTCCTTCATGTGGACATTGTAAACATACACTAAAGTTGTGTCACAGGAAAAGACGCTCAGTGGGTACCCTGTGCATTAAAATATAACAAGAAGCGATGTCTGACCTTGTGTCACTTCGTGAGGAGTTGGGAGTGACAATGTGTGGTTACAACCAAACAAGTAACCACTCCTGCCTTAGAGTACAGCCCTACAGCCCAGTTTGTTTATGAGTACATAAGAAAATGCTGGAAAGCTACTTAGGTGGACCTGATATATCATCTTATTTGCTTATTCGTTGCTAATGTGATTCAATCCGGTGTCCACCCAGAGGACGGCTGAGCCATACACAATATACAAATGTTTCTACACAGTTATGGAGGGACATCAGTCAATTAGGGCTCAACTTTATCTACTAGAGATAACTAATCAGCCTATTGTGGAAAAATGTATTAAAAAAACAACAACAAAAAACTTGAATCTGATCTTATCAGGGAGCAGAGATGGAGATCCTTGAAGAGCTGCTTTTGGAAGCACTGGATAACTTGGAAAAAGAGGATCTAGAAACTTTCAAATGGTACTTGACACCGAAGACCCACAATAGCTTCTCCCCACTCTCAAGACGTCAGCTGGAAGATGCAAACAGAGAGAAAATAGTGGATTTAATGGTGCAGAAATACAACCAGCAGGCTGTAGAGGTGGCCAAAATGGTTTTTGAGAAGATGGACATGCACGATCTGGTGCAGCAATTGACAAACAAAAACTCAGAACTAAAAGGTAAGCTATTTATACAAACTGCAGTAATTAATCAAAATGCAAACTTAACACTGAACTGCTGCAATGTGCTGTAGAAGTGGAATGATGCTGGTACAAGAAGAATTGTACTTCTTCACAAATACCTAAAATCTCAAAGCATCTATCAGATTAATTTAGTTTTTATCAAACAAAACCTGCAAAGTTCAGGAAGAACTGCCTATGCCAATCCTGTCTTTTAAAAACAAATTATATCCTGCTTGTCCTGTGATATCTCTGATTTCCCCATAAGCTTCCCTCTGTCAGTAAGAAAAGAAAGAAAAGCACAATAGGTCAACTTTTAGGTTACATATTGTAATCCTAGTTCTACTAACCTCTTTGCTCTGTTTCCTGGCAACCCAAATATTTGGGTGTCCCACCTACAAAAGACCTTAGTTGTAAACTTTTAGAGCTCTTCTCTTGGCAGGTAACTTGGCCAGGTCACAACTCCTATTTACAGTTTTCTGTCACATGACTGGCACAGAGACCTGGACACCAAAACACTATACAGCAGCATACTGGCCAAAACTCCACAGAACTGCAGCACAAGCCTCATAATTTTCCCTCTGGTTTCAAGCCACAAATATTTAGATCAGCTCTTAAACAAAGAGAAACAAATATATGTGAAAAAATAGCATGTTTTAGGGATTTGCAATTGACATACAACACTAAAAACAACCAAGTCCCTGTCAGAGCTCCACTTCAACTGTACTTATATATATCCTGTGAAGAATGCCTCTCCTTAAAGTGCCCCCAGGATAAACACATGCAAAAGTACGCACAGATAATTAGCTTTATTGGCTACCTATCAAACGTTGATTCATTGGTTGTCAGCGTTCAAAGGAAGTAGTGATGAAGCAGTAAAGCTTTGGACAGGTTATAGGACAACTGTCATCAGTGTCACTTTAAAATTATTCTCCATTTATAAAAGTTCCAGCACTTAATTCTGGGCCGTTGCAGTTAGTGCATTTGATTTAACAACTATCCACCAATTTGGCCAAACAAACCTGGTAAAAATCACTGTCAGGCAATGGAAGAAAGCCTTATTTTACCTTCCAGGTGAGTGATTCTACAATGATGCGACTACACATAAAAACTATAAATTATGGTTACGGACAGGTGTAACAAGGTCTTTGTTTGCTTGGACTGGAAACAGCCCTTAAGCAAAATGTTTAGAATCAAAATGATTTTCTGTGGTCTAGTGATTCCAGCTACTTTGGATGTTAATTTGTTCTTCACAGGTTCAAACACTCCAGCCCCAGAGCATCCACAACAGATCACAGAGCACCAAAGCAGACTTCAGTCTAACCTCCAGACCAGGTTCAAGCGTGCTCGAGAAGGCATGACAGAGAGAAATGATGAACAGTGTCTGGATGACATCTATACAGAGCTGTACATCACAGATGGGTGTGAAACACACATCAACGAACAGCATGAAGTCATACAGATTGAGAGGCCAGGAGTGAGGGCAACAGAAACTGACAAACCAATTGAGCCAAGTAATATATTCAAAAGCCCTACTGGAATACCCATAAGAACTGTACTGATGACTGGAGTAGCAGGAATTGGCAAAACCTTCCTTGTGCGAAAGTTTGTGTTGGACTGGGCTGAAGGAAGAAAGAATCAAGATACGCACCTCATATTCCCCTTTACTTTCCGTGAGCTGAATTTGCTGAGAGGACAAAGGTTTCGTTTGGTTGAGCTAATCCACACATCTATCAGGGAAACCAAAGCCATCATGGAGGAGGAACTTAACCATATCTTCACAAAGCTACAGACATCAGGAAGCTGTGACTATAAAAAGAGTGAATTCAAACTTCTCTTCATTTTGGATGGGTTAGATGAAAGCCGCCTTCAGTTGGACTTCACTCACAGTGAGAGACAGCCAGCTGAGTTCGATGTAACACAGTCGACCTCAGTGGATGTGCTGCTTATAGCCCTCATCAGGGGAAATCTGCTCCCCCCTGCTCGCATCTGGATAACCTCGAGGCCTGCAGCAGCCAGTCAGATCCCTCGCGATTTTGTCGACAGCATGACAGCGGTGAGAGGATTCACTGACCCACAGAAGGAGGAGTACTTCAAGATGAGATTCACTGATGGAAAGCAAGCCAACAGAATCATCTCTCACATCAGGGCATCACGGAGTCTCTTCATCATGTGCCACATCCCAGTCTTTTGCTGGATCACTGCTACAGTCCTGCATGATGTTTTGAAGAAAAGAATGAAAACAGAGCTGCCCACAACCCTGACTGAGATGTACACGGAATTCTTGATGTATCAGATCCGCCTGACAGAAGAAAAATACGGCATTAAAAAGAGCATTCAGTACATTGAGTCCTTAGCAAAACTAGCTTTTCACCAGCTGCAGCAAGGCAACCCAATCTTCTATGAGAAAGACCTGAAAGACAGTGGCATTAACTTCCGTAAAGCCTCACTGTACTGTGGAGTTTTCACTGAGGTCTTTAAAGAGGTGCGTCGCTGGAGGGGGGGCAACGATAAGGGCAAAATGTTCAGCTTTGTCCATCTGAGCCTTCAGGAGTATTTGGCTGCCCTTCATGTTGTAATGTCACTCATTAACAACAACAAGAATGTACTCTCTAAACCAGAACTAAAACTGGAAAGTCTGTTCATGCTTTGCAAGAGAATACCCCTGACAGAAGTCCATGAGATTGCAATTGACAAAGCCTTGGAGAGCCCAAATGGGCACCTGGATTTGTTCCTTCGCTTCCTCCTGGGCCTTTCCCTCCAGACAAATCAGGATCTCCTTAAGCGCCTGTTGAAGCTGACAAAAGAAAACTCACAGGGCAACCTTGACACAATCGAGTCCATAAAGAAGAGGATAAGGGAGAATACATCTCCAGAGAGGAGCATCAATCTGTTCTACTGTCTGAATGAGCTGAAAGATGACTCTCTGCTGGAGGAGATCCAGCAGTACCTGAGTTCAGGAAAGATTTCCTCAAGCCATCTCTCTCCTGCTCACTGGTCAGCTTTGGTCTTCATCTTATTGTCGTCGGAAGACGCTCTGGAGGTGTTTGAGCTGAAGAAATACTCTGCTTCAGAGGAAGGACTACGGAGGCTGCTGCCAGTGGTCAAAGCCTCCAACAAATCACTGTATGTGTGCTGAAAACTAAATATTTTAACTGCAATAAATATAAGTGTATCTGCCTATTAATTTTTAATTTTATTTATTCTCTTGCAGGCTGAATGACTGTAATCTGTCAGATAACAGCTGCCAAGCTCTGGCCTCTGTTCTCAGCTCTGAGTCTTCTAAACTGAGAGAGCTGGACCTGAGTGACAACAACTTGAATGATTCAGGAGTGAACCTTCTTTCTGTTGGACTGAAAAGTCCACATTGCACACTGCAAACTCTCAGGTACTGTTTCATTCATTTTTTCATCTAGTGACCAATAAAATACTGCTTTATGTGCTAGTGAACACCTCCTACTATACTAAGTTTCTTTGGGAATATTGTTGCTCACATCATTTCAAAGTATATTCTGGTACTAATCATTTTCAACAGCAGACTCCCTTGTAGGAGTCTTTCTCACTTGACAAATCCATGGTAATAACCCATTCAAATTCCCAAAAGCTCTAAATGAAATTGTTACAAAATACATGGCTAGCCTCAGCATTTCAGAAAGACCAACAGGAGTTTAACCCAGCACAGTAACCAAAAGTACTGTCAGTCAGTCCTAAAGTATGGCAAACACCTTTAGCTGATCATCCTACACTGGACCAGGTGTTTAAGCACGTCCCTAAAGCAGAGCAGATCTCAAGACTTTGTGAAATCCAACTGGCCAAAACTAGGACTGGAGATGGTGAAAGCTTTTGTCTGGTGGTAGTGCTCCTCCCAGAGTTTGTTCATTGTAGTTTCAAACAAGAGCTCCTATCTCTGCTGCTTACAGCCTTTTTGTATAAAGTAGGGATGGGCATTTCAAGCAAAAATACTATTTGATTTTTACTGGGAACTACTTGACTATACTTTGAAGATCACATCAGTATTTGTTTTTCATTCAAGGTGAATGAGTTTCAGTTCAACATCTAACAACATCCAAACTATTATCCTTCACTCCACACCCTACTGTTTTGTTTTTGAGACAGCTGGCACTACCATTGTAAAATCAACTGTTACATAGGCTAAAATGTTTGCAATGACTAACATTACATAAATGCTTAAGCTAACCTAATGTAACTAATGTTATGCCTTGTAGTAACATTAGTAGGCTACTCAGCAACCATCCTAACATTTCAATCTGTGCCCCGTTATCCTGTCAACAAAATGTAATGTTAACATTTAAATAAATGGTCTACTACCACCATGTCAGTTATTTAAAACAACAATTTAATAAAGGAGTTGTTGGTATCAAACTGGGTATTGAGAATCATGCAGTTTTACTGGAGCTAGCACTGATCCCAATGCATTACTGCCACCTTCTGGTGGTAGTAGCATATTATATCCTACCAGGCACTGGGGACAGTGGATGCAATGCAAAGCGGATGCAGGGTTTGGGTGAAATGACAATACAGGCAGTTGTCATTGAGAAGGAATTTAATTGGGTTGCCCTGATTGAACCAAGCCAGTGTTAAAATCAGAGCCAATGAGCAATACATTGTGCACCCTTCATGCAAAACCTTTATAAAATAGAGCATAAAGATAATTTACTCCCAACTACATGTGTGTTATATCTATACAGACTGTCAGGTTGCATGATCACAAAGGATGGGTGTACTTATCTGGCCTCAGCTCTGAAAGACAAGCCTTCCCATCTGAGAGAGCTGGACCTGAGCTACAATCACCCAGGACACTCAGGAAAGAAGCTGCTGTCTGATATACAGAAGGATCCACATTGGAGACTGGAGATTCTCAAGTATGACCCAACCAAGAAACAATTTTCCTGTGAACCTGACAGAGTATTGGATCAAATTAAGTAAAAAGTGAGGGTGTCATTTACTTTATTTATTTTTTCCTCTAGCCTTGAACATTGTGGAGAGCATCGACTGAAACCAGGTCTGAAGAAATGTAAGTTCACAGTCAGAGTATGAATACACAACACACAACATCAGACATTTTAAAATTACGAAAGCAAGATACACAAGAGAAAAGGCTGAAAGGTTTTCACCATGCTACTAAACAGCTGTCAGCTATTAAACATGTCTGTGAGACAGAAATTTGTACTAATGACTGTAAGACACAGCGGTGCAATGACAATGCTAGCATGCTAATATGTAGGAGTAAGAGTGAGAAAGTTATTGTAATTATCTTGAATAGGGGTAGGAATGTCAGAGTAACACAATATGATAATATTGTGATACACTTCCCATGATACCCCAGAAGGTTGATTCTGTTCATCTGGACATAGCGTTTTTTTGTGGGAGAAACGTTTCGTCACTCATCCGAGGGACTTCCTCAGTCTCAGCTGACTGCAGGTTTCCCCAACCTTATAAACAGTACATTTGCATAATGACCGAAACTAGAACCACTGAATAACAATGGGCCGTGAGGTCAGTTTCATTATTTTGCAAATTGTCATTGATCAATGGCCCTGAGTACTATTCACAGAGAGTTGGGGAATGGCTGCAATCACAGCATTGTAAGATGGTGAAAGATGTACTCTAAGGCCCCCTTAGAGTTGCGGATGTGGAAGCGGAGCAACTGCGGATGAAAGTGTCAGCATGTCTCAGCAATGCAAAGCCCCCAGCATCCAATATCAGCATAGAGGAGAGGAAGGCACTCATGGCACTCAGTAAGGACAACAACATCATCATCCTTCCAGCAGACAAGGGTAGGTGCACAGTGTTGCTAAACCAGACAGACTATCATGAGAAAATTTTGTCACTGCTTAGTGACGAAAATACTTATGAGCCCCTGAAACGAGATCCAGGTAGTGGTTACAGAAAGAGAGTGATAGATTGTCTGAAGCAGTTAGAGCAGGACAACGCTATTGATCGGACCTCATACCACAGGCTATACCCAGGGGAAGCTACACCAAGTCTGTATGGTTTACCTAAGATACATAAACAGGGTGCACCTTTAAGACCCATTGTCTGCATGATCAACTCGGTTACATATAACATCTCAAAGTTTCTGGCTTCAG
>VUQI01021542.1:0-10411 GCA_015106735.1 Paratilapia polleni
CAGGGTCACCTGATCCTGCCCTAACTTTAAGGTCTATCAAAAAGGAAAGTTTTAAACCTAATCTTAAAAGTAGAGAGGGTGTCTGTCTCCTGAATCCACAGTGGGAGCTGGTTCCATAGGAGAGGGGCCTGAAAGCTGAAGGCTCTGCCTCCCATTCTACTTTTAAATACCCTAGGAACTACAAGTAAGCCTGCAGTCTGAGAGCGAAGTGCTCTATTGGGATAGTATGGTACTATGAGGTCTTTAAGATATGATGGGGCCTGATTTTTCAAGATTTTGTATGTGAGGAGAAGGATTTTAAATTCAATTCTGGATTTAACTGGTAGCCAATGAAGAGAAGCTAATATGGGAGAAATATGGTCTCTCTTTCTAGTCCCTGTCAGTACTCTCACTGCAGCATTCTGGATTAACTGAAGGCTTTTCAGGGAGCTTTTAGAACAACCTGATAATAATGAATTACAATAGTCCAGCCTAGAAGTAATAAATGCATGAACTAGTTTTTCAGCATTACTCTGAGACAGGATGTTTGGCCCCCCTTAGCACACACCGGTGCAGGCGTGCAACCACTATTGTTGCTACTTTGTCTGTGTCCCTGGTATTCCACAGGAGTACCGAGCAGGGAATGGCTGAGGGTGCAGTAGTGGAGTCAATCGACGTCCCGATTTCTCCACATATCAAGTGCAGTGCTTTTCTGCAATAGAAAAGCTTACATCTTGTACTCCCAGGCAGTCTTTAATTCAGGGTAGTATGGCCGAAAGTGTCCTCACAAACTGGGCATTTATGGATTCAAACCTTAAACTTGACTTTCTATACTGTTACCCAACAACCTAACCTTACAATTAACTTTTACCATTAAAATACATAGAAGGGAATAAAAAATAAAAAAAAGAAAGAAGCAAACTGATGCCAGGGTCTCCAAGGCCAAAACAATAAACAAAAACCCCTATTCTTAGTAGAAAAGAAACACTAAGCTTTAAGTTGAAACAAAAATACAATGCCTAAGCTCCCTGGCTGGCCACAAAACAGGAGAAAACTTGCATAAATAAAACTAGCAGACAACCCATACCAAGCTTCCACTAACATACAAACAACTTTACCAAACACAGCAGAACAGAGCCAGACAGGTCCCACAGGTTTTGCTACTTCCACCTCCCAAGATCACTTTAAGCCAAAAAAAACCCCCACAGCACTGATGCAGCAACCACACATCTCAGGGCCCAGTGGCCAAATGGCAAGGAGCACTTGCTGCTGGAGCTACATATGCAG
The DNA here is from genome assembly GCA_015106735.1 of Paratilapia polleni. Lineage (NCBI taxonomy): Eukaryota > Metazoa > Chordata > Actinopteri > Cichliformes > Cichlidae > Paratilapia > Paratilapia polleni. Next base: position 1,267 of record VUQI01021542.1, read on the forward strand.
TTCCACAAACAATCAGAATGCTGTTCAGTTGTGGCAATCAGGAGTGGGAGCCCTGGAACAGAGAGGGAGGGAGAGAGCAGCTCTCTTCCAGGAAGAGGCCAAAAGGTCAGTGGACATAACAATGCTCTAACCCTAACCTTTAGGTCAGAGGTTTCTCTGTTCTGATCATAAAACTAACTCAAAGCTATCAGACATGACATTTATTGCTTTTGAAAGTTATGTGTTGAAGTTATGAAAGTCATTCAACACGGCTGCACTAAATGTACACTTTTTGCATTGGCCACTGCTTTATTTTTTTCAGTTCTCTTACAGCACCGTGTATTCCCAGGCAGTCTCCCATCCAAGTAGTAACCAGGCCCAACCCTGGAATTCTCTGGTCTCACCCAAAAACATAAACCTAAACTATCAGAATATGCTCTAACCCACCCTGCAGACCCCAGGGACTCAGTTTGAACAAGCACCGCAGAATGTTTTCACATCACCATGTAGTACAACTACTTGATACAAGTGTATTGCATATTCACAGTGATATTTGAGGGGTTGGGTTATATAGCTTGGGAGAAATATTGTAGTGAGAAGTCAATTTCCCTTCTATTTCTACACTCCATTATAGCTATCTCATGGACCATTAAACTTTTGTAATAACCAACACTGGCAGTGTCAGATCATCATTGTGGTCAGCCATAAATAGCTGGCGCTAACATTAGAGTAGTTCATATTTTTAACTAAGTCTAAATGATTTCTTACCAAAAGACCACAAGCGTAAAAGAGACAGCTTTAATTTTGAGACTTTATCAGGTCGTCCAAACTGTAACAGAACAGCCTACTATGGTACCTGTTGGACTCCCAGTAACAGCAGCAGGTAAATGCTTACAGCTCTTTTATATCCACCTCTATGTATAAAGTACTAAACTCTATGGACAGAATTTGTGATATCAGCGCAAACTGGGCCCTTGATAAGATCAGGGTCAATTTCAGGTAACAAAATCTTATTGACAAGCATGTAGATTAAAAAAGATTTGGACTTGACAAGAACAAAGCAACAATAAGGTTAACGCTTTGATAAGAAAATGAAGCTTTACAGCCGATTTAGCCGCAGGCTTTAATTATTATTATTTATTACTGACATGCAAGTGAAATACCAAATAACAACTAATGTGGAGTGAAAATGGGTATTAACCATCTCTGCTGGTGGTGCTCCTCATCATAATTTGTCAGACACCATGTCTTGAATTCAAAACAGAATCTCACTGTCACTAGAAGAGAAGCTTAAATGGTTTCATCACTCATTGTGAGAAATGTAACATTCCCCTTTATAGATATAACTTGTTATGAGGTCAAGGAGTGTAACAAAATATGTGAGGTCTGCAAAGATATCATGGTACTCGTGAAGTTTTGAAAAAGGGTGAAAGCTACTGTTCATCTGAAGATCTCAAACTTGACATTGCACTTAGAATGAACCCACAGGAACCAAAGGATCTGCTCCTAATGTACCAGTGTCAATGAGATGTCAGTGTTTGACTTATGAAAATAAAGTCAATCTATTAAAATTAATGCAGCAAATGTTTTATGAAAGAATTTAAATGTTACCATCATTGATTTTTTTTCTCACTTTATAGCTGTATCCATCTGCCGTCTCAGTGGAGCAGAAAGTTTTGGTGTATTCAGTGTAGTCACAGATGTCATTGTACCAAACAGCCTGGATTAGTGTACAGGAGTGGGTGTGAGTTTCAGTTTTGTCCAGACAATGTCAGAGTTCAAGTATATAGACAGCTCCTTTGGTTTTCTACAACAACAGAGAAGAAGAGAGTTTCTTGTGTGTGATATTTGTTATCAAATCAGTAACTTTGACTAGAAATGGTAGAAAGGCAAAGGATGATAGCTTAGTGTGTGGGTAGGCAGATGAGGGGTAATTTGGGGATCCACTCACAGAAGATTGCTCACATGTGAAACATGACACTGCAGGCTACAGCAGAGATCATCAAGTGTATTTTAACAGCAAAATACACTTACAAGGTGTTAAGTGGACAAAAAAGTAGATTTTGAGTAGTTTCTAAATCAAGCCACTTGGCTGAAGCAGAACAGAACTGTAACAAAGTTTCTTCAATTACCAGCAGGGATACTAACATACCAGTCATGAATATAGCATTGACCAATGAGCAAGAAAATTGCATTACTGTAATTTTTTTTTTTAAATAATATAACTTCAGTTGATAGCAAGAAGGTTTTGGGTTGAAATCTGCTGGCTGGGGGCTTTCTGTGCAGAGTTTGCATGTTCTCCCTGTGCCTGTGTGGCCTTTCACTCGGTACTCTGGCTTCCTCCCACCGTCTGTGCATTGTTAACTGGTGATTCTAAATTGGCTGTAGGTGTGAATGCGACCATGAATGGTTGTCTGTTTCTGCCAATCTGAATTTCATAAGTGGAGGAAAGTAGAAGCTTTAAGAACACACGTGAAAAATATGAATCTAAACAATGACAAACTAGCTCACTTTCTCTTGCAGTTTATTAGTGTACATACACAACTGAATCATTGCCAATCATGTCTCCAAAGTATTATGTTCCTATACACCTAAATTGTTTTTGCAATTACACTTGGGTACAAATATAATTGAAATCACTTGTAAAATTATATAATTAATATAATTAATATAACGGCATAGTTCACAGTTCTCTTCAGAATTAAGCAGCAAAAGCACCTCTGTAAAGATGCTTGATCATGGTCTTGGATAAATGTATCCATAGAAAATGCTATCCAGTACAAATGTTTGCAGTTGTTATGTAGTTTTATATTTTCCTAAAAATACAGTATGTTGGAAGCAAAAAACTAACAAAAATAAAATGTAGGTGATGTTCTGGGGTAGAGAAAAGGCCAGCAGCTGATTGTTATTCAGCCACGATGTTCACTTTACACAGAGCATTACACTCATACAATGGCTACACAAACATGTTAAGAAACCTGTAATTTTATACTGTATATAAAATTGGCAGTGACACTGAGCAAACACAAGCAGCTCTATCCAAAGTCAAAATTGCCCCACTGCTTCGATTCTGAGGGTTTCTCTGCAATATATGACCATCTAACGAGTCTGATGCTGTCTGATGGCACAAAGGTTCACCTTTCAGCTACAACCCAGTGTCACTATGGTTGCAACACTAGCACAGGTATCTGGTAGTTTCGGCTGTAGCAAAAAGTGGGAAGCTAATACACTGCTTCAAAAACACAAAGAACGAACAGCAAGGTCATAACTCTCAAACAGCATCACTGCATCACAATTTGTGTGTTTAGTCTCCTTATTGCTATTATCACAGGGACTTGTAATCTGTATCTCCCACAAAGAACCGCTGACATTATAACCAGACAGACCTGCTGTTTCTTCTTATTAGAATTCTTCTAGGTTTAATGGAACCACACACAAACTTATCTGTAAAGAAAACCCCATGTTCAGTCCCATTATCTTCAGGAAATACTAAGCAACCCTCTGGACACAGTTTCCTCTTCTTTAAAGAAACAAAGAATAACAAACACACTGAGAACAGTGTTTGATATATTGGAGAATGTTTTTAAATCGCTCATCATTCTTTTTCTGAACAAAGTCACTGGAAGCACTTACCTGTAATAAAAGAGAAAAACAAAAAAACACAGGCCCATTTAACACATGCATAATGTGTTAAATGTTATGAGCAGGTTCTTGATTTTTTGTACATATTAGTGAGGTATTAGTACTCTTTGAGGGACATTTGCCCAACATACCACCTATTAGTCTTATGGTAAGTAGACAATTTATAGAGAGCGACTTAAAAGCAGTGAAAAATGACATTGATTCAAAAAGAAAATAAAGAGAAAAATAGAAAAGTCTTACCAGATTGTGATCTTTTCTTTTCCTTTTTGCTTTTTTTTCTTTTTTGATCTGGAAGACTAACATTATTTTCCTTCAGTAATGTTGACATTAAAATTACTTTCAGACAGAGAAAACTGTTGAATATCTGTTATTAATTTAGGCTGGTAGTTGGCTTATTACAAACATTTTTAGCCCACTGCACACAGAAAATGACAGACAGTGTACTCATTTCACAGTAGACTTCAACTTTTTTTTTTTTAATTCTTCTGGACTGTGTCGGACACACAGAGCTATCATACATAGAGAGCCATTAGACTGACAGATGCATTTTGAACAAAAGGTAACCTTTTACTACTGTGCATAGTGTTTATTACACTTTTATATCAGTCGCCCATGCCTGAAATAGACTGTTGAAATTTAAACAGAATTTCTACTACAGTGAACAGGGAAAATGACAGTGTAGAGTGAGTTTACAATCAATCATGTTAAAGAATGTAAACTAATCAATAGTTGTACATTTACATTTAAAAACAAAACAGCATTTTTTGTTTCTCCTTTGATTAATTGATCAGAGCAAGTTCCATGCCGACAGCTCTCTGCCCTGTGGATGTTTCCTCTCCACACAAAGCCAGAATCTGCAGTGTCTGAGCTGCAAACCTCAGCCTGAGGTGGAGTCAGATGTTAACTCAATGAACAGAAACAGAAATGAAATCATCTGCATTAAATGGATCTCGCACTCCAAGCACTGGAAGTATTTCTGAAAGAAATGCTCTTAGGGAACAGATGTGTTCTTTAACACATAGAAACACTGTGACAGTTCCAAAATCACTGGATTGAGCAAATTCACTTTCATTTTCAAAGGAATCAGCATTTTCTTCATCAAGTTCCCTGCTATACTTCCCTAGCTTTCTAGTGAATGTGCTGATCATGTCTGCCAGTTGAGGAAGGGTTTTTTGTCTCTTCCTGAACAGTGAAGATTTAATTCATTCAGCTTTCCAGATGTATTGCTGAGATAGATCAGTTTCATCAGAAATTCGTCATCATGTGCTGGCAGCTACATACACAAGTTCTTCCTCCAAAAACATCCAAATTTCCTCTCTGAGCTCAAGGACTTGTGACAACGCTTTAGCTCATGAAAGCCACCACCTTGAAAAAACACATCTGCTTTAGATCAGCTCCTATCTCCTCCCAAAGTGCATGAGTGCATTCATTGTGCATTTGTTGAGACCCTCTTGATAAATGCCTGCACTACCTTCTTTTTCACTGCCTTGGTCTGTGCTTTGAACATGCATACTCCAACACAGTTCTGCCATCTTGGCCTATGTTCTGTCAGGTAACAGTCAAGAAGTCTAAAGAACTCATCTGCTATTGTTCTACTCGGGACATATGCAAAACAGCAAATTCTCACACAGTGACTTTGACATGTGAACATAAGCAGTGAACAAGAAGTCTTTATTGCTTTCATTAGCTTCATCCTCCTTCCTGTAAGATGAAATGTTTGTCTTTCAGTTTGTCAGTGTCATACGAGATCTTGCATATACACACTGTAAATCATCCCACCGTCATTGGACAGTAGGATGGTCCCCAGTAGTACCCCAAAATAAAAATGTGCTTCTTGATAAAATATTTCATGCTTATTAGAAAAAAAATATGACATCTGACACCTTTTATTTGCCACTTTCATATGACGTATAAACATTTTAGTGTTTGAGCACCTAGGTGACTGCTAGGAGGTACAATAGAGTGTGATGAAAACTAAAAATGGGAATGATTTCAGTTTGAAACAAATTTGCAGCACCATGCTGACAGATAAAGAAGAGTCCATAAAGTATCAGGCTGTCTCTAGTTTAGGCAGTAATTCAGTCAGCTGCAGTCAGATGTGGTGTAACAGTGTTTTTCGTCCAGGGTAATCTCTTCAGAGTTAATGGAGCAGTACTGCTCTCATCATCAGTGGCCTCGTCACTGCTGTTGGATGAGGATATCACGTGAGCAGTCCCCTCTTGTGTAGTTGGCTCTTTCTTGTCATGCCTTGCCCTTTCAATCAAAAGATTACAATTACGAAAGGGAACGTTCCTCTTTTTCTGCTAATAGTTGGTCAACCCCGACCATGAAGCCACACTGCCCGGGCTCATGTTGCACCTTAAGGAATTCACAATCCTCTGGAATCTTAATCAGCTGAAGCTCATCGACACCGGGTGTATCAAACAAGTCATTTGGCTTTATCTGATACTCCTCTTTCTTTTTTATCTGAGGTCTAGATTGCCATTTTCTTCCTTTCCTTTCAGGGTTGTCCTATACTTTTCTCTCTAGCCTCCCAATAACATTTCTTTCTTCTCCAGTTTGGATTCTTGCCTTCTCCCAGATGAGCTCATCTGCTATCGCATGTGATTTCTTGCTCTGGGCAATTCTGGACATGATTTTGTATGATATCATTAGTGCTTTGCTGTTTACTGTTGCAGTTTTTAAAAAGCAATTTGCCTGGTGATGATATTATCCAAATTTTCTTTGAAAGACCTTGAGTGGCTCATTGACATTATTGTGTTATGTGTGTCTTCTTAATTTGCTGGGTCTCACACTGTCACCTGCCAGAGTTTTCAAACATAACATGCACGCTAACGTGAAAAAAAGAGCAAGACAGGCTTTGTTATGTTTCCTTTTTGGCTTGAGTATTGTTGATTATTGGCACTTGAGATGTTTGTTTGTCTCAGAAGCATCTCCTGTTTTTCTTTTTATCACTATCAAATATCTCACCATTCTGTCATTTCTTTGTTCTGCAATGAAAATTATTTCAATGTCAGACATTAGTTTCATACATTTTTCTCCCTCGTTCATTTGCACTCCATTTGTCATGCCTCTCAGGTGCACCACACACTTTGAGACTCATATAACCTAATAATTGATGTTTTACACCAGTCTACACCTTTAAAGTGTTTTATTTGCATCTCTTATCCTGTGTTCACACTGTTGGTTATGTGCAAATCATTATTATTATTATTATTATTATGAATTTTGCTTACTGCTCCATGTCAATAAGTGTTCAAGTTGGATAGTCAACAGTTAGTGTTGAAACTTTAAAATAGGCTACATCAGAAGAGCTACTTGCAATTAAAGTTAAAAAGAATGGTACACCATATGGTGACAGATGCACTGGAGGAAGATAAATGTCTAGTCAAATAAGAAGCGTATCATGAAAGTGTGGGACCATTAACGTAGCAAAGATCGCATTTCTTCTTCCTGTAACCTGAAGTGAGTCTCCCTACGGGAGACACTGAGACCTGTCACCCAGACAGCTAAAGAGCAGACACATATTGTCTGGCAGAGATAGCAGACTACACACCTCCCTCACATCATCCCTCTTTCAGCTTCCTTCACCTCCCTAAAAGCCTCATTTCATCTTCATCTTCCTCGTGTCTTTTGTCTCTGAGAGGAGAAACACTCATAACACTGCCTCATCTCGTTTTCTATCCTTTGCTCCTATACTGACCTTTTCATACCTCTGCCAAGAATACAATTTTTATTACTGTGACTCTGAAAGAAATGCTCTTCCACTAACAATTCAGTGAGGAGACTTTTTTGACTAAACCAAGAAAACAATTATGCTGTCACATTACACTAAATTACATTTTTTTTTCTTTTAATAAATACTTGAAATTATTTACCCATAGACATCAACACACGTAATAGCTTCTTCCACAGTTTGCCATACACTGACACAATGTTACATGTAGTATAAAATGCCTCTTTGGATGTGTCAATGAAAAAGAGAGGCAAATAAGATATGCATCTTCAGCAAATTTATTATACTGTTGACAGCTCAGCTCAGTGAAAGAGTGACAGTAAAATCCATCAACTTTTTCTGGACTTAGACAGACTGACTAACATCATCTGTAACAATGAAATCTCTGAAGAAATTAAATATTTCATGCTAAAGTTTCTCAGGTTTCTCGGGAAGCATGGAGGATATCAGAGAAATAAAGCAAAATGAATGGGAAGGTTCACAAGGGTTATCTGTAAGACCACCTGTACATGTGCACAAGCTTCTGCTTAGATCTATCGATCTATCTTTAAGAGAGCTTACTCAACTTCCATCCCATACTGTGTCTGATTTACAGTGTAAAGTTCTTAAATCTATGTTACTGTCTCTGCCCTTCTCTTATCTTACCTTTGGGACAGATTTTAGCTCATTGCTCACCCCCTGCTCCCACCCTGGCCTCTCATGCTGCGGTAGGCTGCTCCTTGTCCTTTAAAGTGACTAGAGGCCAGAAAACTGGTTCGATAGTAATAATCTTGTCCAGTTTACTAACCTCTGGAACTCAACCAGAGTGTGTTTGTGGCTGTGTAGATGTGTTGGCAGTGGGTTGTGTTTTGTCTCTCTCTCATGACCTCCTACCTGTAGTTTGTCTCTTAGCCTCTTTTCAGGTGGGATCCACTCCTTGAGCCTATCCTGACACTTCCAGCATGACACATAACATCAAAACACACAGACCATAATGGCATTAAACCTGTGAAGAGTGAAAACTGTGTTTGTTGACTTACCATAATGTTGAACATAAAAGTGAAAATACACATCTGCCACATAAAAACATGACAGCAAGAGAGCAAGAGAGATGAGAAGCTGCTCCCAAATCTGACTTAAGAGAAAAAATAAAAGAATAAAAGTAAATGTCCCTACAGAATCTGAACAAAGTTGAAAAAAAAAAAAAACAACTTTATGAAGCTTCAGGTTCCAGTAAAGATAAAAATCAAAATCCTTTATCTTTTAGTTCTTGAAACAATAATACATTGAAGCCCACAGTGAAGTTTAGTTCAGTTTAGTCTGTCATTGTTTGTATTTGAGATGTTTCATCTGGTCCCATGCTCTCTAATGTGGCCGTCCACCCTCATTTTCCCTTTTAGAAAGCTGTTCTGTCTGATCCAGTTGTACTCAACTGTAATCAACTTATTTTATATAAAAGTGGAATCTGACAAATATCATATTCATCACCCATATCTTTGAGAGCGTCTATTAGAACAATTTCTGTTCTCTTTCAGTGCAGCCCACATTCTATGTCTCATTGGCCATTGTGTTTTCAGTTTCCATTTTCTATTCATTGTTGGAACAGTTAAGGCTTTATTACTGGATTGTGTGTTTTATAGCTTAACCAGAATGGTGTTGTTGGTCCGGATACTGGCGTGAAAATGTAGCACACAATGTGTTTGGTTATTGTGCGGACCATTGTTTACCAAACAAAGGATGTAATTACAGCTTCAAACATTCTGATTGTCTTGGATTGAATGTGAAAACAGAATAGGGGGGTGGTGAGGG
>VUQI01021551.1:9232-23466 GCA_015106735.1 Paratilapia polleni
GGTAATGAAAAAACAAATTTTCCAGTTCCACCAGTCCCTTCACTTTCTTCTCTCAGTCCCTCTGCTGGAGTTTTTTTGATGACGCCTCTTGCTGTGTTGCTGGAAATGATGTCTTCATGCCAGCTTCTCATATAATCTTCATTAGTGAGATGATTAAAAAGAAAAAAAAGAAAAAAACAAAAGGTATGAATCTACCCTTCCTCCCTAATGTACGTTGCACACGGTTGTTTGTGAATTAAAGTTGGCACAGTGGTTTATTTTATTTGATTATTTAATTCCTTGTGAACTTGGTTTTATGAGAGAAGCAGCAACAGAGACTGAGCTTTCAAATCTTCTTTATTAGTTTAGTTATGTTTGCTTGGCCCTCTGTTCACATTTCACAGTAATAGCACATAAAAATGACACAGGAGGGAGGCTGGCAGGATAGCAGCTGCAGATGAGGCTCTGTTCGAGTTGTTGTGGATGTGTCCATGCAAATTTTATTGTGCATATATAGAAATATTTATGACTTTGTTGTTTATGACTTTGTTGTGTTCTGATTTTTTGAAAAATTGTGTTTTTGTCCTTGTAGAACCCACAAGGAAACCAACTTTTAGCACAGTCACTTGTAGTCTGTTCAAAGATGTTTATAAAGAGAAAGAAAAACAGTAATGTGCATAAATGGTTCAACATCCATGTCTGTGAGTATTAATGAGCTTAAATGTACATCTGTGGAAAACATAAACTCATCAATCCCACTTGTACAGAAGGTTCTCGGTCTTGGGTGGATGGATGCATAAATTCTGAGAGTGTGAGGCTCCTTAGGAGCAGTTGGAGGGATTTTGCTGTGCTGAGCAGCTTCTTGTCTTTGACCTAAGGCTCTGTCCTCCTATAATTCTCCTCATTACAGCCTTAATGGGCCAATCAGCACCATGCTAAGCCAAAGGCATACTTCTATCATCTTCATAGCTTTACAGGGCTGTGTCTGTAATCCCCTGTCCTTTTTTCTCATTCATACTATGTGTCTCTAATATTTTTGTTCTGTTTCACTGGATTCCTCCATTCATCATTGCTCTGTTGATTGTCCGCTGAATGTTAAAATGAGGGAGTCATTTTACTGTTTGTATTACAATGTCTATATGCATGGGACGTATAGCCATTTTTAAGTGTAGCAAAAAAAATTTGATGAGCTGTACGCTGCTGACCATGTTCTATCATTTTCATAATTTCAGATCTGCCATTTAAAAAAACAAACAAAAAAAACCCCCATCAATTTATGACTTAGATTTACACTAAACTGAGGGCATACAGAAATAAATATACATGTTAAATCTGAATATAAAAGCCAATCACATGGCAGGAATTCAGTGTATTTAGACATGTAGAAGGGGAAGAAAGGTGATTTAAGTGACATTGAATGTGGCATGGTTGTTAGTGCCAGACGGGCTGGTCTGAGTATTTCAGAACCTGCTGATCTGCTGGGATTTTCCCACACAACCACTTCTAGGGTCTATAGAGAATGGTCCGAAAAAGAGAAAATATCCAGTGAGCAGCAGTTCTCAGGGTGAAAATGCTTTGTTGATGCCGGAGGTCAGAGGAGAATGGCAAGATTGCATCGAGCTGTTACGAAGGCAGTAGTAACTCAGATAACCACTTGTTACAACCAAGGTCTTCAGAAGAGCATCTCTGAATGCCCAACATGTCCAACCTTGAAGCAGATGGGCTACAGCAGCAGAAGACCACATCGTGTGCCACTCCTGTCAGTTAAGAACAGGAAATTGATGGTACAGTTCACATGGGGTCTCCAAAATCGGACAACAGAAGATTGGAAAAATGTTGCCTGGTCTGATGAGTCTTGATTTCAACAGACATTCGGATGGTTTTCAGACTGGTTTCTTGAACATGACTGTACTCAGATGGCCTCCACAGTCACCAATAGCAAATCTGCAGCAACTGAATATTGAATCTATGCCATGGAGAATTAAGGCAATTCTGAAGGCAAAAGGCGATCCAGTTGGTACTAGCAAGGTATAACTAATGAAGGGGCCAGCAAGTGTATATTTACACCGCTGCTGCTAATTCTCACCACCAGTATGAAAGGTAGTTCATCTGCACAAACCTCCAGATGCACAAGTGCTAAAACTGAAATGTAACTCATATCATGCTCACATTTCTAGAAAAATAATGCCACATTGAATCAAATCATTGGACATGATGTGATGTAATTTTTAGGACTTTTGCTTTTACACTCTAACCCTAGTTGTTTAAAAATAACAGCAGAAAATCAGATTAGGGCCATTTTTACTTTTTATGGGTGAACAGAGTACTTATCAGCAGCCTCCTGCACCAGCTGACTGTACATTTGACTGTAATGTAAAATCAAAACTAACTGCTAACTAGTTAGTTTGCATCAGAGATTAACATCTAATCAGGACATGATTGTGATAATATTGATAAAAAAGGCAGCACTATCTAGTGAAGAGGGTTAAAATACTGATAGCAATAGTATTATTAATGTTAACAATTTAAAGATAATTTAATTCAATTGTTTGGGTGTTTTAAATAAGGTTACAGAAAGATTTACCTTTGATTTTTGCAAGGTTTCATCCGGTTTAGTTTTATGTCTGTTAACGTTACTGTAGTCAGAATAGTGACTTCAAGGTCATAAACAATGTGGCCTGATGTGAAAGTGAGGGTGTTGCTGTACATGTCAGTCTCTTTAATTTGGGAGAAATGAATAGTGGTAGATGTATATGGAAAGTTTGGTAGAGAGGATCAATAATGGTGATGAAAGTTGGGCCAGCAAACACATCATCCTAATCACCTTAATCCTTAAGACCCCGCCAAACTCACAGTCCTGCCACTCTCTTTGTGTGTTACAGTCAGCAGATGTATATGCAGATGTCAGCACTTGTTTGTTTATTCATTATTCATCAAAACTTACAGCTCAACACATTCTCACCTTCTTCTTATACACTTTCCATGCAAAATGTAAGTTCACAGGATAAACTCAAAGGCATCTAGAGCGAGGTAGTGTGGCGGTGTGCTTGAAACTCTACCTGGTGCCAGCAAATGACCATTAAAGATACTTTCTGGATTAGGAATTCAGCCTCAGTACACATAGAATATGTTCCAAGAAATGGGATAGTCCAAGCCAAAATACTGATGGTGTTTTTTTAAAAAAAAAAAATCTTTCTGTGGAGCATTGTTATTCCACAACTAGATTTATGGTTTAAAAATGCCAACCATAACCCAAAATCTATAAATCACAAAGTGACCTTCAGAAACTATTTATAGTGACTGGAGCTGATGTACCTTTAACAGTGGCATATGTGCAAGCTACTTACTGGTGGTTTGGTGAAAAAGTTATCTCAAAGGCCTCCTTACTCGATTTACAGGAGGATTTTCTCGGACAGCCCTCCATGCTTATATGTTGGTGTTTTGTTTTGAATAATTTTTAAATGCAACAGATGATGCTACGTATTCAATATGCATTCCACACAAACCACTTTTCCTATTGCCTTTGTCCTCCAGGGTCCTTGCAGGGTGAGTACCAGAGGAGACTGTACAAGGAGCTGCTGGCTAACTACAATCGATTAGAGAGACCTGTGGTCAATGACTCAGCTCCCATCCTGGTGGAGCTGGGCCTCACACTACTGCAGATTATAGATGTGGTGAGAAAACTGGTTTAATTTGCATTCTATAGATGTGTATATTTGTGTGTGTGTGTGTGTGTGTGTGGCTTGTTGTCTAGTTTGGGCTGTTTAGAATGAAGAATGTGTAGCAAGATATGAAGTATGCAATGCGTAATTTCATGGAAAGCTGAAGTGGCGATTTTCACATTGTATTTAATTCAATTCAATTCAATTTTTTTTATATAGTGCCAAATCACAACAACAGTCGCCTCAGCTAAACACACTTTAGCTGAGTGTTTAGCTGAGTGTCACATTCATGGAGACTTTACACTGTAACTGCTATGGCTCTAAGGGTTGTACTAACTTTGCAGGTTATGTTAAATATTATGCAGTGCAGGTAAGTATATATGGAAATATGCTTTCTGTGTGTATGTTTGAAGCTGTGATGTGAGTATCCATGGAATAAGTGATGAATCAAGCACTAGATTTGGGTTCATAAAACAATTGCAGAAGTAATGCACTTCTGTTTCCATTCTGTTACATGGATACTCACAGGACTGGGACAAATACTATAGTAAATTGTGGCACACTTATATCATAACACAGGATATGTATTGTTCTTTAGTACTAGGGCTGACTTTGTATCATTGTCTGCGACCTTACCTTAACTGAGACCTTGTAGGTCTTAAATCCTTCCTCTTAATTTTATTTTGTTCTGTTTATTTATTTATTTTTGCACATGTCTTCTTGCAGCTCAGTCAAGGTTGTTTTCTGCTTCTCAAAAGCATTCTTTACTTTCCCCATCCACAATTTCCCATCTTGTCTAGAGTGAATTTAAAAGATGTCAAACTCTTTCCAGAATCTGCTCTCCTTATAGTGATTTTGTGTTTGTGTGAGCTTGCTCATCCAATTCTGGTGTTATTAGCACACTGAATGGCTGTTGTCAGTTGTAATCTGTCTCATGTGGCCAGTAGGTGCTCTCCTAAATTTTGTGGTAAACTAGAATATTTTGTTTGTGAAAGTTTGTTTTTAACCCAAATTGTGATCTTTTCTTACCCTTGACCAAGTCATCCTGGTTCCTAAACCTAACCAAACAGCAGTGTTGTTTGGTTTAAAGTCATGTGAACACTTTTTGAACTGGAACTCTGCACAGTTCTTCTGTTTAGCACAGTGGAGCGACCACTGAGATGAGATAACTGCATGCTGAACCTACTGGTTGGTGGATTATAAGACTAATAACAAATGGTAAAAGTCATTCAGTGGGCTGATAACATTCAAAACGGGTGAGCTTAATACACCTGATGCATTCCTAATTTATGAAATTTATAGTTCCTTCCTCTTTGCTTTAGCCTGTGACCCAGAAATCAGTCCAGGTCTATTACCTTTAATGACTTTAAATAGTAAATTATCTTCTCATAGTAGCAGCAGGCTGTCAAATGAAGCCTCATTAACCTCTCAAAAGTATCAAAAGCAGACCCGACTGAGGCTGCATGTACATTTATCAGTCAGCTCATCCACGGAGAGGAGACAGTTTAGGGAAGTGTTAGCTTGTTTAATGCACTGAGATTTACCAGCCATATGTCTGCTCTCCTTTGTCAGAATGACAGATGCAACAGTTTGCGTCTGTGAGTGTGCGCTTTCAAAATGGCTTCTTGCTTTTTACTGAGGTGAAGTGTTGGGATTATTTTTGATTGTGTTTCCAGTTGTTCTTGTTTAATCTGTCAGAGAGTGGAGGAGCCATGCATGTTTTACATGATTTTCATGATTATCTGTATCTAAGAGCCTCAGTTTGACAAGTAACCACATTTACAATCTGTAGTTATATGGTAATTTTACAGTATGAGGAGAATGGGCCGGGGGGCATTTGAAGATCCCTTGAATGGTTAGGAACATATATGTTGGTAGAGACTGGAATTCAAGAATTTTACTGTTCCTACTGACACTTTGTGCAAGACACTAAAGCTTAGTTGTGGATTCAGTCTTGTTAGTAGTTTAGGTGCTTATTGGACCTTCTGGAGTGGATATCTATCTGCTTGTGGAGCACAGCAAGGATGCTCATTCACCCTTGCCAGAAGGACTAAGTTTCATTCAAAAGAACAACTTTCAATCCTCCTAAAATCGTCTTTCAGTCCATCTTTCAGCTAATTGTTGACATTCTTATCATGTGATGATAATTTAAATCATTGAAAACGTTTTATGTAAAAACTGACACCTTAAATCAGTACGTGGGATGATTTAAATTATGCAGCAGTAGCTGATGCACTGAGACCCGGAGGTGTGCTGGTACACTACAATTTTACTGCACGCTTGTCATGAGAACTCAGATGCTCCCCAAGTCAGATCAGATTTAAAGTTAATGTTCTTGACTGACTGGTGCTTACATATTTCTAGGTCAGGTAGTTGGTGTATCTAGTAGATCTGTCCATACAAGTACTCACAGGAATACACAGCCAGATTATAAGATGCAGATGTACACTCAAAAATAAAATTTACTCTGAGACAGGGGTGTCAGGTGTCTGCAGGCCATTCACTGTGACTGAACAGAGTGAAATATAGAAAACCGAGAAAACAATTCTCAACATGCACACTGTAGAGATAAACAGAAGTTTATTTGTGTTTATTTGACTGTATCCTGAGGGGAATGCATTAATGCATTTCACTTTTACTTCCTTTTGTTCTGTTTCTATTGTTGCAGTCAACCCAGTTCAATCAAATTGAACTAGCTCATCTGGATAAGCAGTGACTGCTTTGTTCGGCTGCCTCTGAGAGTTCTCTCAAGGCTTGCAGTTGTCTCTGGCCTTGGACTACCAACACTTTCAGCAACCTTACTGTGGATGTAGCCACAAATCTTTTGCAGCTAATGTCCACTTAGCTTTTTCCTCCATGCTATTTAGCATCTGTGCCCAGCTGTGTGTTTTTAATTGTTTCCAAATCTTTCTACTCCATAGTTAAGTTCAGTGATTACTGTGCTCTTCATTTTGCTAAAGTATAATATTAATGTAAGGTCTGAGCGTGCTCGCATTTTAGGATTGTGTTTGATCATGTTGCTTTTTGGCCCTCCTTCCTTAAAGGTCTTCAGTTAAGAGGACAAAATATGTGTTTCACCCTCTCTTTCTCTACAGTCAGTGCCATTTAAGGACTTGTCTGCAGCTCCATGTGTATCTTTTCGGACTAAGATTTTTGGCTGTTCCAGATAAGTTTCAGAACAAAGCTAATCCTATTTATTTCCTTATCCTACAGCTCTGACAATTGGATTTGCCTGTTGTCAGTTTTTTCCCCACCCTGTCTACTGTCTATGTTTTTACTGAGATACTGTGGCATATATTACCATCTTCTCTATATTACCATCTTCAATTGTATTCCTCCACTAATACATACTTGCGTTTTGTCGAAAGTGCTTCTTTGAGCCTGTGCCAAGCTCCTCTCGTCTATCCTACATCTTCCAAGCAAAGTCAGCAAACTGAAATGCGGTTTTTGTCTGCTGACCTGCTTCATCTGGACATAATTTCCATCCTGCTGCTTCAAAAATTAGCACCGTTGCATGGATAACCTTACCGGATTCCTAAAGAGGCATTCCTGAGAGAGGCTGTTCCAGGGCATTTTTGTTATACAAGTAGATGCTGTTTAAAGCTCATGGCAGTCTTTGATGCTTTTTAATAATGAATCTGACCATCTTCTGGTTTTTCGACTTGAGTGACGTGGACTTCATATGTAATGAACAACCAAGGGAGCAATCCTGACAGCAAGGTTTTGTTGATGCTCTTAAGGACCTCCATGGTTTCTATTAACTGGTGCTTCAAATACAACAGGAACTGGCTTACTGTGTACACTGAAGCTTTAATCGGCCAGCTTTTCATCTACTATTAAAACACTCACTTGGACTTGCTTGTCTGTATTTCAAATAGGTTCATGTGAGGTTTGAGTGTTGCTTCTCCATGAGGTCCACCTTTGTTCCAGAGGAAATCTAATTTTAGGTTATTATTTTCCCTTAATGTCTGACAATGGCACAGAACTGGATTTGCATCATCTTTGGATATCAAACACATGTTGATGGAAATACTCATATAGATATGAGTAGTAAACGTAAAATAGATAGCTATTACTGTAAGATACAGTGGAAGACCTACAAACTTGAGTTTTTGATGGAATAATGATAGACTATAAAATATATTCAATTTCAATTAGATTTAGAAAAGTAAAGTTTATTGTCAGTCTGTACATTGTAGTTATGTTCACTGTTCCAGGAATTTTGTCATTCTGGCATTGAATAGGTGTGCAAAGCAAAAGAAATCTGCCCAGACTTTCCTCACTTTTTCTTTTGCACAGGGAGCCAGAATTGTGATGTTTGCAGAAATGCTAATTTCACCCTGCAGCTAGAATATGAGCAACATAATTTCCAAAATGCTATATGTACACTTTGAAAACATTTCGGAAGTTCATTATTTTGTAAGGACATAAGCTTGAAGCATGATCGTGTTGCATGTTTATTGCATGTGAACATGTTCCTGTGTGCCTTGAGGAAATCAGTAAACAGAAACAGATAAACCTGCTACATACCTGCTCATTGGTCAGTGGATGTTGTCACTATGGATTTTTGCATAGAGTTTTGCACAGAGTTAACCCTTAACGCTTAATCTGACCTTAACTCTTAACCTAATCATCTTAAAATGCATAGACATGACACGCAAAACGTGGCATGCTATCTGTAAAATTTGTATAATTTTTTTTTAATCATAAGAGTCAGCATGATATTTTACATTTCATCACTGTTTAAAGCCACTGAGACATACAGCAATTTATATAAAGGGTTGTAAAAAAGTTTTAAATAGCTCTGTGTCACTATGAAGCCCTTTAACAGAGCTGCACTTAATTGCACAGAATGGATTCTAGACAGTTTCACATGGCATGGTTGGTTCTTCTTTGGAAATGCAAAACAGCTGCAGTGACTTGCTGATCACAAGGGCGTTTTCCGGTTTATTAAATATGAATTGGTTTGGTTCTTTGCTCTTATGTAAAAGAAAATCTCATTCTCTCTTCTCTTTCTTCTGCTTGTATTTTCAGGATGAGAAGAACCAAGTGCTGATAACCAACGCCTGGCTGCAGCTGGTGAGTTAAAGTTTAAGAGCACATGATCACCAATTTAATGTGCTGTAATTATATTTTTGATTATATTACATATTTATCTTTTCAAGATTGTGATGTTTCTCAAAATTCTAGTGCCACATAAATAAAGCTTCAATAGGAAGAAATTTAGGAAAGAAAAAAAAGCCTGAATTTGTAAATTAACAGCTGGTGAGAGAGGCGCCTCTCTCACCAGAACTTCTTAATCTTAATATATCTCATCTTAGACATGTGGCTTCACAAGTGAATTAAACTATTCAACATAATAGGACTATGCTTAACCCATTGTAATATCTATTAAGTCTGAGGACTTTTGCTCTTAAACTATCTAAGGCAACTCATCTGATCAGGTATGGCCAGAGGTTACTTTCATGGGTTAAATTTTCCAAAGCCTCACAAAAGAGCCCAGGGGTAGTCGAGGGGTGTGTTTCCTCTTAACTCTTTCCCCTATGAGTAGGCGTTATACAGCTTACTAGGGCTACCCTTGGAAAAATCCGCAACCTATTCTAATGGTCGTCAAACCACGTCTTTATTGATATATATTTTGAGGTGTCAAAACTTGTCATTAAGGGTACTGGGAAGGCCGTCAAATGTCGTCTTTATGGGGGAAAGTGTTAAACACCTGTATTACAAAATGAAATGTTATCATGGATTTTTTATATAATCTAATTTTCACTGAAATACAGTTAGCTATTTATTCTTTTTTCTTTATTCTTTATTTAGATCCCCAGTATCTGTTACCACAGCAACAGCTATTCTTTCTGGGGGTCCGCAAATAAAAACTTTACAAGACATCCAACTGTCAAACTACAGACAATCGACAAATACACTGAACAAAAATGTGATGAAAATCAAAGTTCCTTCAACTTGGACAACAAACAATCAAATAAAACAGTAGAAGAATCAAAACAATATTACAGATACATTCAGTTAGTAAATGCCATCAGTAACAATAAAACAATGTTTAAGCCAAGATCACAACTATCATCAATAGGATTTCCTTCCTAAAAATTGCTGCTTTTTTAAAACTATTCTTAATCTCAGTTAAGAAAGATGGAAGTGTTTTCCATATGACATAGCCTGATAAAATACAGTTTTCTTTAATGCACTGATTTTAGGTAAAGGTCATGTAAAACGTCCCATAAAAGCATGTCTGGTATCATACCAGTGTCTGTCATTAGTATATGTTAGCTGTGAATACAAGTACACAAATGTTTCTTTCCTTCACCCTCATCCATTGTTGAGGTTTTCTGTCTAATTTGTAGGGTCTTTACCCTAAAATATAAAGCGCCTTCAGGCGACTGTTGTTGTGATTTGGTGCTATATAAATAAAATTGAATTAAATTGAATCCATGACAGCCTGGCCTGCATCCCATCCATGCTGTCCTTCAATGAACAGTGGAGCGCAAAATGAGCAGCTCTGTTTTGAGTGAGCTGGATCTTATTGAGGTCTTGATTTGAAGCAATAGACCAAATCATTGAACAATAATCAAGTTGGGATAAAACCAAAGATATACTTGTTTAATTTTTGTCTCTGAAAATTACAAAGCACACTTTCTAATAGTTGAAATGCCTCTACTCATTTTTAACAACTATATTATCAATATGGATTGACCATTATAGTGTTTGGTCAATTGTAACACCTAGAAATTTGGCTTCTTTAACCTGCTCAACAGCTTCCCCTTTCAAAAAATATACAACTGATGTTCTGAGAGCCTGCCTGGAGCCAAACACCAGAGTCTTGGTCTCTGAAACGTTTAGCTTTAACCTGTTTTGAGAAACCCACTGAAAAACCAAACATCAGCTCCTCCTGAAGTATTTTCTGAAGTTCTTTTGAACTATCTGCAAATACTTAAATTGTACTATCATCTGCATGAACATGTGCAGACAATGTGTGCAGTTTTTAACACACACGATGCACACGGCAGCTAATGAGTCCAGAGCAGACTCTTTCATGTTTATCATGTTTGTTTTAGCTCTGTCCTCAAAACCACAAGTAGGTGAGTGAGAAAGAGAAAAGGCATGGGAGCAACCTGATGGTGGAGTTGTAATGGCACAGAACACATGGGAGACAAGCTTGTGGATGTCACTGTCCTGTTGTCGTTCCCACAAATACTGTTTATATGAAGCAATCAACACTGAAATGGTCCATTAATATTGGATCTAATATTGGATTTACTGCATGTGTGCAGGTATCAGCTTACTTAAGATTTAAGTTCTGGTAGACTGAAGTGAAAGAACAACAGGAGGAAAAAGAGGTAGAGTCTGGAATATTTAAGCATCAGTCATCTTGATTGTTAATGGACTGTTAATGGAAAAAATCCACAGACATAGCTTTCATAGCCTCAAGCCAAAGTAGTCTGTGCATCAATCTTGGGTTCTTTTGAATGTGACAAACTTTGCTTGGTGCTCAAATGAAGTTTTTCAAAGTCCAGGTGGTTTTAAAGAAATAGAGCAGCTTTCAAATAGTGCTAATAAACTTGTCCAGTGATGTCGGTATTTTGAGACAGAGGTTTTTAATGCAGCTTGTTGTCTGATCATATACTGCTACAGGCCATGTGGTATGTCTTATATACCTTTTTTTTTTTTTTTAATTGCAGTAGTGCATGAATCATTTATAACTTCATTTACATTTATACTAGATGTACCGTTATCTCTTACTTAGAGTCACAGGTTACAGGTTTTGTAGAGCATGAGGGTAATTATGCCATTTATAAAAATGCCACATCATCTCCAAGTCTATGAATATGTCTCTTTCTTGGTTCAGTACTGGACAGACATCTACCTGACCTGGAATCCAGAAAACTATCCTGGTGTCCAAAACCTACGATTCCCTTCAGACCAGGTCTGGACGCCAGACATCCTTCTTTACAACAGGTCAGTGCTGACTTCACCCACTCATTACAGCCTTAGTTAAGCTGAGAAGGTTATGACCTTCATCTTTTGTTCTTGTGGTGATATAATAGGTGATGTGGATTAACACTGTCCATCCTTTGCTACAAATAAAGTCACTTCTCAGAGCCATCTTTTCTTGCAGTATTTATTTTTGACTAGACTGCTATTTTGGATCTGCACAGTTTTGTGGAGATCTTTAATCTCCACAAAACTGTGCAGATTAGTTTGAGCCAAAGTGATAAATAATCACAATCAATCAAATGCAGTACAAACACATTAACACACAAAATGGGAGGAGACAGGTTATTTAAAAAACGTATCATTTACACTGCCTTCAAAATTTGTTTTTGATTTGATTTAGACTGTCAAGTCACTGATGTAATTAACAAAAGCCGATAAAGAGCAACTGATGTCAGAATGCTATTGGCCATATTCATTATATTTAAAGAAAAATAGCTGTTTTTTATGAATTAAGGAGTCACCCAAGAGCTAAGGTCAAAGTCCTTATTTTCATAAATGATGTTCAATGAGCTCACTGCAGTTTTTCATTCAGGTCAGGCTGATGCTGTTTGCTTATCCACTCCATGCTTCTATGCAGGGCTTTCTCAGTCCAATTAGAGATGTAGGCCAGTTGTTTTCCTCCAAAACAACTAATTGCAATGCTTGAGTGAGAGATGGATGTTCAGTCTGAGATTGAAAGGAATACAGAAGATGAAGGGATGAATAAATTTAGTCCTTCCAACACACACATCACATGGAACATTAGGACAAAACAAAGGTCTAGGAGTATTAACCCAAATTTTAAAAGCTTATCTTTTAGA
This sequence comes from Paratilapia polleni, assembly GCA_015106735.1. Lineage (NCBI taxonomy): Eukaryota > Metazoa > Chordata > Actinopteri > Cichliformes > Cichlidae > Paratilapia > Paratilapia polleni. The sequence continues at coordinate 21,684 of VUQI01021551.1, forward strand.
CCTGCCAGGATTACCCAACCTAATCTCTTCACTCTCACTCCTCTCTTTCCCCATCTCTGCCTTTTACCCTCTGCCTCCACTCCTCCCCTACCCCTTCACCCCCATCCTGTCTTACCATCTCTCTTTTCATTTCATTCTATTTGTGTCTCCCTCCACGTCTCTTTCATAACTCACTGTCTCACTATAATTCACTCCATTCAATCAACTCTTTCTCTCCATATTTTATCGTTCCCATCCTTCACCGAGTCCTCTTTATAAATCATTCCATCTACACTGTCAAAGTGTCAGCATGTTTCCTCACCCTCCTCTCACAGTCTACCTGTGTTGTTTCTCAACTGGCTTCTCTTGTGTTGCGTGTTACTCTCCCACACACTAAAATATGTCTCTAAAAACACCTTGAAATATTTTTTTATTTTATATATATATTTTTTTCTATTAATATTTTTTCCCAAACACTTTTAGCGGTTTGTCTTTATGATTTTTTAAAATCTGATATTTAATTTATAAGTGTACCAGAAAATGTATTGCACAGAAGTTGCATACATTGTGAAAGTAAAGCCAACATACTATATTTTACAAAGTAGATTTTTGTCGTTTTTACTGGACAAGTAAACACTTGACTAGAGGACTAGAAAGGTTTTAGGTAGGTAAAGACAATACAATACTATGGATGTCTTCACTAAATTTAATATAAATATGTTCAATATTTATTGAGATTTTCCAACTTGACTAAAAATCAAATTATAGACTTACCTATAAGTTGAAATGGCCATCATTGGAGAACAGTCAGCACATCCCAAATTGGTTTTTGTCAATATTTAACCATGACCACAGTCTTTTCCTAGCTTTAAAAGTTGCTTTGAATTCAATAAACTTAAAGCCATTCAACTGTCAAATAAGATTACAGATACATGTTTACATAATATAATATAATAACATTACAGCAATTTGCCATCGCTAAATATTATTTCTGTAATTTCTAAGAGCCATGGTTGAAATAAAAAAAAAATACAGAACCTGCTGAGAAAGCCAAATATCTGTTGAAATTGGTAGAAAGGAACAGTAACATAAAGCTGAAGGGAAAGATTCATTCATTCAATTCAATTCAATTTTATTTATATAGCACCAAATCACAACAACAGTCGCCTCAAGGCGCTTTGTATTTTAGGGTAAAGACCCTACCAATTAGACAGAAAACCCCAACAGTCAGACGACTGTAAGCTCTATCAAAAAGGAAAGTTTTAAGCCTAATCTTAAAAGTAGAGAGGGTGTCTGTCTCCCGAATCCAAACTGGGAGCTGGTTCCATAGGAGAGGGGCCTGAAAGCCGAAGGCTCTGCCTCCCATTCTACTTTTAAATACCATGGGAACCACAAGTAAGCCTGCAGTCTGAGAGCAAAGTGCTCTATTGGGATAGTGGTACTGTGAGGTCTTTAAGACATGATGGGGCCTGATTTTTTAAGACTTTGTATGTGAGGAGAAGGATTTTAAATTCAATTCTGGATTTAACTGGAAGCCAATGAAGAGAAGCTAATATGGGAGAAATATGGTCTCTCTTTCTAGTCCCTGTCAGTACTCTCGCTGCAGCATTCTGAATTAACTGAAGGCTTTTCAGGGAGTTTTTAGGACAACCTGATAATAATGAATTACAATAGTCCAACCTAGAAGTAATAAATGCATGAACAAGTTTTTCAGCATCACTCTGAGACAGGATGCTTCTAATTTTAGAGATATTACGCAAATGCAAGAAAGCAGTCCTACATATTTGTTTAATATGCGCGAAAA
>VUQI01021552.1:0-10875 GCA_015106735.1 Paratilapia polleni
TATTTATATATATTTATATATATATATATATATATATATATATATATATATATATATATATATATATATATATATATATACAGATATTTTCAGAAATAAAGAAAAAAAACGGAGCAGAAAAAATCCTTTGATCCTTGTGTCAGTGCTTTACGCTTTAAAGGTTCAGTCAAAAACTCTCAACCTGCTGTTGTATAAAAAAAAAGGAAAAGTGACACAGGCTAAGGCAGAATACAGTGCCTCTCTGTGCTGAACAGATTAAGTAACACTGCCCCCTTATGGAATAAAAATGCCTCTTGTGAGTGTGTGATTTAATGGGAGAGCCTTAAATGGCTTAAATGATATGAAAAATCCATGAACTTAAAAGGAATAGAAAGCCATATCTGTGCACAATAACTGAATGATTCTGGTTTCTTTCAACTAACAAACATTGAAAAGATCAAATCTATACAGTCACTCAATAACTTGGAACTAATCTTCTCCAACCTAGATTGTTACTCATTTATCACATGTAGCACTCAGTCCTCATTAGCCTGTCTCCAACTGGTCCAGAACACAGCACCTAAGCTAACAAAAACTAGCTGATTATTGCACATCACCTCTATTCTTGATTCACTTTGTTTTCTTACAGCAGAATTTTGTATTAATTTTCAAATTTTGTTAAATCACACACAAAGCCTTGAACAGCCTTGCTCCTATTCATACAGCACTTATGCTGTATAAATATGAATTGTTTTGCCATACTGTATTTTATTTTATTGAACTATTCTACTTTATTTAATGTATTTTGTTATAGGTTGTGCTTGATGTTTTAGGTGCTGTAATACAGGAAGTATCTTATGTTATCTTAACTTGTGTACTGTAGTTGGGATATGTGCACTTATCTCTAAGTTATCTTCTGCATTAAATCTACGCTGTAAACCTTCCTGAAATGCTACACCATAACCTGATGTGCACCTCCCTAGAAAAATAACTATATGTTGGGTCGACACAGCTCACAGTGACTGTGATTGGCCCGTTTGGTAATGTTGTTTCTTCCAGCACATTTCCACCTACTTCTTCTGCCAGGATTTAAAAATTTTTTTTTTTAATCGATTGGAAGAGAATGGACCAACTTGAAGAGAGAAGCCCCTCCACCAACTATTGTTTCACCTGCAAAATTGCACATCAGCACAGGCACAGCACACACACAGGTGTAAATACTGGCAACGGCGTTGGACACCAACACAGACTATAATGTAGGCTGCTGTGAGGTGTTGCAAAAATGACTGATTTATAAAGTTTCTCTCTCACCTGGTGTGTGTCACGATGTCGGTGAGAGCTCCTCCCTCCATAAACTCCATGACAACCCAGAGCTCGTCTCCCACCAGGTAGCTGTTGTACATCTCCACCACGTTCTCATGGTGATAGTCCCGCATGATCACCACCTGCAGTTACCACACAGACAAGAAGAGAAGAGGATCATAACATTACTGTGGTCAAACTGCAGCCCTGACTGATTACTCATGAGGTGAGTCCAGTGTCTAAAATCCAAGGTGACAATCTGCAGCTAATGTGAGTGTGAAATGGAGCTGTGAACTCTACAAATCTTAAGACAACAGTGCAAACTCATGGGATGTGTCTAAAGGACACTTTTTACTTATTGTTTTTATCTCCAGCAAGTGCTTGAATTGAGTGTGAGAAGAGATTTCATGCATTTTATGTTTGCAAAATGTGCTGGTGTCAGGAAAGCATCGAATATGATTTTTAGGTTTGTGACAGTTACAAAATCAGATCTGTATAAAATGTCTGCTGCTGTCATTAGTCTGTACCAGAAATACTAGCTGATTAAACTACAAATTTTTATATTTTATTAATGTAGCATGCCAGTTAACTGTTGGTCATAAGATGTCAGGACGCCACCAGCCACAAGCTGGCTTTTTAAATGGCTGTGAAATACAAACACAAGATTTGTATGGACAGTGTGCAACCTTGTCCATTAAGTGGAGCTCAATGTTGTCTGTTTTAATAGTGCTACAAGTCATTTTAAAAACTTGTCATGTTGAAAACTTAAACACCTGTGTTCCAATAACCAGTAGACGAAGCTTCACTTCTGAAGAGACTAGGTCCTAGTGTTGCAATACAATCAAAACCATACATTTTGAAAACTATAAAGGACTTTATTTTGTACAGCTTCCTTTTTTAGCAGAAGCAACTGTGTATATAGAAATTTGGAAGATGAGTGTTGTGTGTATAAAACAATGAAATAAAACTAAATAACAAAATACAGAATTATTCCTTCACTTGAAATTAAAATAGCACAAAGGAAAAAGTTACTTAATCAGTGGCTCTGGCCCTACTGTACTCTGATTCACTCCTCGTGCCTAAACCAAACAATTATCATTCCTCCTGAGTCATGCTTTAACCTAAACCCCTAAACACGACCCAATCAGAGGCACTGTAGGATGGGCCATAAATTGGTAGAATTCCCATATAGTCTTTTCAAAGTAAAAGCCATCTACAAAATCACACATTGATTCATGCCAATTTTTACTGTCTTGTTTTGGAGAAAAACAAAAAAACAAACAAACAAACAAAGGTCCAGACCTCAGTGACCTCATAGCTGGTTACGGCAATCGCTGTCAGTAAAAGTAAATTTTGGTTTAGCTTATGAAATTGGAATAAACTAACAATCTACATTTCCTATTTTTAAAGTCCAACTCAAACAAAATCTGTGATCATTTTTAACATGGCATGATGGCACAATCTATATCTATATCACAATCTTTTGTTTATGTGTGTTTTGTTAAAAATCTGTAAACTGTAACTTGTATAGTTTTATATCACCTGCCCAGACTCTATGGATGTAAAGTTTTTGCCATAATCTGACCTGTTTATTTTTGTTTTCTTACTTTTAGACAAGTTGATTAGCTTTATTTCTTTCTCCTGTTTTAATTGTGAATTAATCAGCAGAAACATCCTGAGTTTGGAGTTGCCAAACAGATGTTTTACCTCGTTGAAGAGGAGTTCTCTGCGCTGTTGCTTCCTCAGGTCCATCTTCTTCACTGCGACCAGTTTGCCTGTGGTCTTCATTGTAGCGATGCACACAATCCCCGTGGACCCCTCACCTATCTTGATGTAGTGGTCCAGGTAGGTCCGCGGATCACCCGGGTCGACCACCATCTGCAGCGCTGCTCTGAACTGCTCGTGGGAAACCCTCTGGGGCTCCCTCTGAGGTGAGCGGCCCTGAGGAGGAGCACCTGATGCTGGGGGACCAGAGGGCACAGGGGGCCGTGGGGCTGGAACGTTGGGGTGAGGGGTGTGTGGGTGCTGGGAGGACTCTGCAATCAAGATGGGGTGGGAAGAGTGATGAGGGTGCGGGTGGCTTATAGGGGGCTTGGAACCAGAGGAGCCTCGGGTGGAGCCGGTAGAGGGGCCATTCTGAGGGGAGGATTCATGGTGTCGACCCACCTGGAAGAGAGCAATGCAAGAGACACAAAAATAAGTCGAAAGGAAGATTTTTTTTTTCCTCAGAAATGCAGGCACAGGTAGTTACTCGTCAGGAGGTAAAAATGCTTAATGATGTCCAAAAACATAAATTTTTGTATAATTTTCATTAGTAATTGTAATCTTGATTATTTCATATGCATATTCATCAATTTTACATTGTACACAGGTAGAAAAGTGCGTATTTTTACAGTGGGCTTCCTTCAACTTTACTAAATATAATGCCAATAAAAACACAAAAATAAAAATCTTCTGATAGGAAGAACAGGGGCTGTTTTTGACCTTAAAGTCATTCTCTGATGAGAGACATTTGACAATCCAGAGATAAAGGCAACAAGTTCCAGGCAACCACAGGTTCACCTACAGAAACCTTGTGACGACTTCTACTTCTACAGAGGACTTGTTGATCAAAGGCTCTCCTTCCGTCATCTCAGCTCGAGCTGAACTAAACTGTGAGTGAGTTTGGGTTTTTTGGGAGGGGCAAAAACACACCATTGTAAAGGAAAGGGGTGCACTTGATTTGTAACACAAGACAAAACTGGAACTTTGTGGCGAAGGTGAATGCAAAAGGTATTTGTTTCATCCCATTTATCTGATTAATCGCTCAGCCTCCCTACCTGTCCTGTGGGGCTGCGTCCACCATCGCTCTCTGTCCTCGGGTACGTGTTAAATGGCCGTGTGGTCTGTTGAGCAGTCTTTATCACCCCCTCGGTCACTGGCAGGTTTGGGGTGCGTATGTTGGGTCCTGAGAGAGGCCTCTTGTCCCTGGGAGACTGAGGGCTGCCGTCCCGCGCCACATAGCTGGACTTTGGCCTGTGGTCACCAGGCTGATACCGGTGAGCCCCATGCTCCTGAGGAGAGGGAGAGATTGGGCAAGAGAAAGAAAATGAATGAGAAGTATTCAAGGAGAGACTGACAGAGAAGAGGCGCAAGATGCTTTAAAGAGGACCTGTTATGCTTCTGTCATATATATATGTACTGTTACATTGGTCAATGTTCATATTAAACATGGCCAAAGTTTCCAATAATAAGGTCAGTGTGAAGCAAAAGGCTTCAGACTGCTCTAAAGGCCCAGTTTCATACAGTTTTTCTACTTTTGGTTAAAGATGATGAGAGGGGATATGATCAGCTCTGGATGTGGGCACAGAAGCCCCGACCACCTGCTGGTCAAACCTTCCATTTGTGAGGGGGGAGCCAATCAGCAGAAAGCTGGCTTAAAGTGCAAGGAGTTAAAACGTCTTGTTCCAGATGGCTGATGAATTGAGGGGATGCACCAAGGCCCAGTGAAGGATAAATAAAGTTTAATTGGGCTGTGAATTATGCAAAGTTACTCTAGCAGAGTCCAAGAATGAAAATATGGAAATGAACATAAAAGGTCTCCTTTAAGCCCCAAGGCACCCGGTATTACACTTTAAAACCATTAGCTGATGTATTTAGGAAAAGCAATTCACAATGGCTACAGGAAAGAGAGCCACAGAGTCACGACAACAGAAATGACGCTCGATAATAATAAAGCAGTGGGTCTGGTTCTGGGTTCTTCTGTCTCTACCTGGTCTGGGTCCCGAGGCCGTCTGTCTCTGTGTGGGGGAGGAGGAGGGCCTTGTCTGTCCCTCTGGACCCTGCTGGGCTCTTGGCCCCGGGGCTGCTGCTGGGGGCGACCCTGGATCACCTCATCTGTCTGAGGAGGACGGACCCCACGCGAACCCTGCTGGCGGGGGTCACCTCTGCCCTGGTGGTCTTGTCTGGATCGGTCTCTAAGAATCACATCGACACAACGTATAGACTACAGTTTATTATACTTTTATATTATCTTATAGCTCTTTAGTTCTTTAGCACTTCATTTTTAGTTTCTGGTTTTTGTTCGGTTTGGTTTCAGTTCATTTCCAGTTTAGTTTTTACTGACTAAAAATGTCTGGCTTTAATTCTCATTACTAGTTCCAGTGTTAGTTTTAGTCTTTTTAAATATTAGAATATGGAGGGTGTTTGTCAGGGGCAAGATTTAAGAAATTCATAACAGATATTACATTATAAATATGTAGGGATATCATATAGAAATCTCATCAGACAGACAACCTGTCATCAAACAGGTTATGATCACAAATTTGAAGAAACGGACAAAGACTAAAACTAAAGACGTGTATATCTTGTAAATATTTTTACAGTAAGTACCAAGGTTAATATAGTTAACTAGAACTAAACTAAAATTAAAATCATTTTAGTTTAGTGAGATTTAAAAAAAAATAGACTTCTGAAGAAAAAAAAACCTCAACCACAAACAAACAAGATTTTGTACCTAAAAAACCAAAACAAAATAAAATAAAAATATACAGGAAATGTCTTCATTTTTACTGTGGCGCAGATGTTTTTTGAGACTGGGATGTCTATATGACTGTACTGACATCCTGACAAATACTCCTTATATAATAATAAATAAAAAGACCAAAACTAACACAGAGAAATAAAAACTAAACTAAAACTGAACGTTTTCAAACGATAAACACTAAACTGAAATAAGCACACTCTGGAAACTAAGTGATTTTAAAGTAAAACAGAAAGCAAAAACTAAAAACCAAATTAACATAAAAACTAATTTAAAAATAGAAAACAATAACTGTGGAAAGTACACAATATTCTTTCATTTAGTTTACTTTGATTATTTAAGCCTACTGTAGTTTTTTTCAGTCCTACCTAGATTTTACTTTTGTTTAAGTTAACTAAATCACCTTATGTTGAAGGTATAGACAGCCGAAGTGTAAGCTGGTACTGAAAACATCTGTCATAACATCTGTGCAGGGAGTAAGTACATGATTATCACTCCACCTGGAGCTGGAGATAATCACCTGTCTTGTCTCTCTGAGTAGTGTCTGTGTTGAGGATCTCCGTTCTCCTGCCCTCCACCTCCTCCTGAAGAGCTCGAGTCCCTGCGAGGCTGCGTGGGAGGACTCCCTCGCCGCAGGGAGTTAGAGCGAGTCACAGACATGGTGTCAAACTCATCCAGTAGCCATGTTAGAGAGTCCATTCCCATCTTGCTGCCGCGTACGATGGTCTGGAGATTTAAAAAAACATAACTAATAAGTGGACAAGTTACAGTCTGTAAAGGTAGCTGTCCATGGTTGGCAACTTATTTTTGTGCATCTGTTCAGTGTTAATTACAGCTGCATCCAAAAGTAAAACACCTTCCTGCTGAAACTTAGAATTAGCGCCACCAATAGTGGGTTCCCTGTCACTTAATAACCGTCTAACAGGCTGGTTTTTCCAGTAAGCTCATTTGTTAACTGTCATGTAAACCAGAAACTGTGCATTAGAGAAACCTGATCACATAGGCAGGTCTCTCTCCTGGAGAACACAGATTTCTCAGTCATGTTTGCAGGTTTCTTAACTGGCTGTCATAGCGAGTAGCAGTGGTGCCTTTCCTACAACACCCCTAGTTAGTTAAAATGAAATATGACGTCAGGTTTGGATCTATGGGTCATCCGTGGGGAGACGGGGGCCAAGGTAAGAAAGATTCAATATCAATTTCAAGGCACTGAACTGACCATGCTGTGGTAAAAATGCAACCTGGACAACCAGAAAAGACTTTCTTCAGTTGTTATTAGCCTTATGACCCCAGCTGTATATATGTGCCATTGCCACAATAAAAAAAAAAAAAAAGAAATCATACATAGGTTTCCTACCATTAATTTGTCAATCTACAATTGATTGAGATGAGTCGGGTTAACTTCTTTTGGTATAAAAATAATTGAAAACCACAATTAATCACATGAGAATGTTTTAGAACATCTGTCATAAAGGAGACACTACAAGCATAATAAATACAAACACATCCATTAAAAAAAAAAAAAGTTTGATGCTTGAGTACATATCTCAGGAATGTGATACACATTTCTCCGGGATATACATTTTATTTTTGTTCACCTTTCGTGGTTCTACAGTAGTGATGACAGTTGCATCGATGAAGGGTTTGGGCCTCTTTGCCGTGTCTTCGATGAGTGACTGCCATTGTCGTGGCAGTCCGACAAACTTCTGCTCCTGCTCGTCGAAGTCCGTGTGCACACGGTGCTCAAAGTTAGACGGAGCTGAGATCTGGATACGAGACTTCTTCTTTTTGGCAAACATGATGGCAGCTGCAGCCAAGCATCAGACCTGCACGGAGGAAGAAGGAAAGTGATGATGGTTAGCAGAAAATAAACTGAAGAGAAAATGCAAATGTAAAAACTCCCAAGTGGAATATGTAAAGCATATCATACATGCGTGCTCATAGGCAGAGTGAAAACGACTGTTGTCAAGTTTTTAAAGTCCACAGGAAGGAACGCCTCATTTAAAAGTTCTTTTCCAGGAGGTGTGGATGAGGACTTCTAAATCAATGAGTTCCTACAATTCAATTAAATTTTATTTATATAGCGCAAAATCACAACAATAGTCACCTCAAGGCGCTTTATATTTTAGGGTAAAGACCCTACAATATTAGACAAAAACCCCCAACAGTCAGACGACCCCCTATGAGCAAGCACTTGGCAACAGTGGGAAGAAACCTGGGATTGTTCTAGTTTTCTTCAATCAGTGAGGAACAATAAGATGTCCTAGCTTTACAAAGGCCTTTTTTATACAGCAACAAACTATTTTTCCAGGCCAGACGAGCGCCTTCTAAATCAGTGCAGTGCCATTTCTTCTCCAGCTTACAAGTTATCTGCTTTAAGGCACGCACCTCTGAATTATACCACGGGGTCTTTTGATTTGAAGCTCTCTTTTTCAGAGGACAAGTCTTTTAAATTTTCCTTTTATGGCTTTAAAATGATTCAGATGTTGCATTTGCATGGTATATGCTTTATTAAGCTCCTTTTATAATGTGTACTGTTGACTTTACCTGTTCTTTAAACATATAATTACTGCCTTTCTGTTTATTTTAAGCTATTTTTATGTATTTGTTTTCATTTATTCTTTGTTGTGTGCCTGTGTGTCTCTATCTCTCTCAATATGTTTTATGATGACCCCGATGATGGCTACAAGCTGAAGCCTATCAGTCAAATGATAAAGGTGTTCTGTGTACTGTAAGTATTGCTGGAGCTTCAACCTCTGCAGAAACATCTCATTTAAAAACAGCAAACAGTGTTAAGGAATGTCAAGGTGAAAGTTGGATGTGTTTCCTACCAAATGCAGTTACTATAAAGACAAAGTAAAACTACTTCCAGTCCAGTCTGAGGTCCCTCGTGGTTTTTGTCAAGTCCCCTGTGAAGAGCTTTTATATTATTTATAAAAAAAACTTTTTTATTTTTTTGCGGTTTTTGTGTGCTTTTGAGTGTGCACTTAACAGTGCTATTTAAATAAAAGTGACTTGACCTGACTTCTAAAAGTCCATTTAGCATTATTCTGAGTGACTGAGAGCTTAAAAAACAGAAAACATACTGGTGAAACTAACAAAACTCACATCACCATGAATAAGTGATTCATCCTATGTCTGAATTTGAATAAATAAACTACCAACCAACTGGCTCATTTCAGCCTGAGGAGTGCTTAAAGGCCCAGTGCCATTAAACTAGCTTTGACCTTTAGCTAAAGCTCTCAACAGCAAGCTCAATGCTGGTCCCACATTACAAATGTCAAGACAACCACTTGCTTCAGCATTTCCTAACGGGAATAACAACACAATCAGCCTGGAGGGGGGACAACAGATGCAGAGCTGCATTGCTTGCTGTACTCTACTCCTAAACAACAGGTGTCACAGCTCAGAAAACCCCTGCAATAATAATAGGAACAGAAGAAGCTGAAAAAGGAAATAAAATGATCGCAGAAGATATCTGCAGGATGTTTCATCTATTCCAGCTGTTGCGATCACCCACTGAGCCACCTGGGAGTTGCTGTGCTCCTGTATTGTTATATCATCTTAATGCATAATGGGCATGTTATAGTTTCCACATCCATGAGTCTGCTGGGTCAAAGTGATGTAAATTTTTTCAGACAGTAAGCACAAAGCTCGTGTGGACATCCACGTGCCTGCCAGTCTTTTGTGACCACGCAGGCTTCCCATGGAAGACACTACACTACCACTGCACCAACTCTAAATGCACCCTTCGTATTCTTGTTGGTGGTGTGTGCATCTGTACGTGTTCGCCTAAAGAGACTGATCCCCTTGCACATCTGGGACTCCAGTCCAGCCACACTGCACGTGCCAAGTTGACAAAAATCAGAAAGCTGAAACAACACCAAAGTGCAATGTGCAACAAAAATGACATTACAACTGCTGGTGCGTGGCGCACTTTGGTTTTGCAGCTGTTTCCAAGACCGACAATGGCGAGCATAAACTGTCCGTCAAACTTCAGATACACTACTGTCGGTATGATGAGGGAGGGGGGAAAAGAGGGAGAGAAAGACCAACTGAAAATAATGTTAAGTTTATTTTTAATTTTTAAACTTCCTTAGTTCAGGCTGTATTTATGTGTTTAAAAACAGTTAATAATATTAAGCAAATTACTTACATCATCTAGCTTCATCTTTGTATCCTGTGTCTAAATGCAAGGCATCTTTGTATTAGATTCAATTCTGTATAACTTACCCTAATTATTTATTTTGCCTATTTTCGAATGTGTAGGTAAAAAAGACATATTTAGGTTGGAACAAATGCACCTAACTAAACAGGTAGTTATGTCTTTTGTTGTATTGGTCTGCCCTCTTATGGGCGTTAATCTGTATTCGAATGGTTCAAAAACCTGTGTGTTATTTTTGAACCAATAATCAAATGTGATTTTTGGCCAGTTTTGACAGCACTGGTGCTGTGTCACGTACATGCTCTGCAGTAAGCTGTTAACCGCTCACATTTTGCCAGTTAAAACAGACGAATACTCTACTCTGGACTTATCATCACTTAAAAATAATTGTGACTTCAACTTATCACAGTGTGAAAGTGGGAGGATGCCTCTGAGAACTTTTCCCAGGCCTGTTATCTCATCCTGCTACATTTTCCTTTGAGGACTGACATTTGATGGTTTTAAGAGGACTGGGATAGAGGATGTAGTTTCTGCTGAAAGGAACAGCATTATTATATAACTTCTTTCTGCTCCTCTATACACTCAGTGAAAACTAAGGGGAAAAAAACTGTATATAGACTAAATATTAAGGTTATACTTTATGGTGGTTCTATATTAATTCACTAAATTGTTCATGCAATGTTTCACTTCTAGAAGGATCGTGTGGCACCGCTTTCACATTCAGTATTCATACTGAAAGTCAGGTTTCTGTCCTGCCATACCCGTGTCACAGTTTGACAGGTGTACCATCCCAGAAAAATTCACCAGCTCCACCTGGCCCTTGACACCACAAGCAAAAGCCTGCTTGGAGCTCACCTCAGTTGGCAAGTGGAAAAAAAAAAAAAAAACAACAAACTCTTTAGCCCTGTAA
>VUQI01021554.1:0-17924 GCA_015106735.1 Paratilapia polleni
CGTGCTTTACACCACTGCATCCAACGTTCTTGAGCTAATCTGAAGACCACAGAAGTTTGTAGCCCTGTAGCTATTGACTGCAGAAAGTTGGCGACCTCTGCACACTATGTGCCTCAGCATCCGCTGACCCTGCTCTGTGGCCTACCACTTTGTGGCTGAGTTGCTGTCGTTCCCAATCGCTTCCACTTTGTTATAATACCACTAACAGTTGACTGTGGAATATTTAGTAGCGAGGAAATTTCACGACTGGACTTATTGCACAGGTGGCATCCTATCACGGTAGCACGCTGGAATTCACTGAGCTCCTGAGAGCGACCCATTCTTTCACAAATGTTTGTAGAAGCAGTCTGCATGCCTAGGTTCTTGATTTTATACACCTGTGGTCATGGAAGTGATTGGAACACCTGAATTCAATGATTTGGATGGGTGAGTGAATTCTTTTGGCAATATAGTGTATTTCTGTGCTATTTTAATATTGGACAAAAAAATAAAAATTATTTCTTACTTTTGATTTTGGGGACAAGACACATGTTTGGGTGGGATCATTCACCCATTCACATAGCTACCTAAACTTTAAAAAAAAGAAAGTGTATTAATTTCAAATAAAATATGTATCTGTCACTGTGAACTGTCAGTGTGTCTATTTCTACATCACAGTTGAAAAGCCTACCAATAATTGATTCTTAAAGTGTTTTATTATTTTTTTTGCTTTGTTTTTTTGTTTTCATTTTGTTTTTGTTTTGTTTTGTTTTGAACATGGAAATAAAAAAATAAAGTGCTATTACTTATTTGGAAAAAGGATACTGGATTTGCTGAAACAGAACTTGCTCTTTTTGTGTGCTTTCATTCACAACTCTAAGACAAAGAGTTGAATTAAAGACATACAGTTGCTTTTCTAGTAAATTTTTTTGTAGTATATGCTTTGTAGCTTGTAGCTGAGCCTTTGCTATCTGCATAAAATAACACTGGCCTATTTGAGCTAAAGTAAATTCAAAGAACTAATGAAAAGAGATTACATGACTATATATTACTGATATATTTAAGTAAACATATAATCATAATGTAGCGTTCTCTGTTAAGGGTTAAAAATGTGGATACAAGACATAGACAAGTCTTTTTTTTTTTTACCCTTGTGCTGCTGTAACAAGTGAATTTCCACAGTGTGGGATTAATAATAAAGTGTTATGTCTCTTATGTTTATAAATAGACAGTTTAGATGGCAAGATATAAATGTGGATTAAAAAGACAGTACAGTAAGAGACAGTAAGTTTAATAAATTTAAAAAAACTGAAACTGTCTTTAAATACTGATTTGTGATAATTTCATTATACTCTCCTTGTTACAGTGCCAGTACTTCACTCAAAGTAGAGTAATGAAGTGTTTTAATAGAAATTGTTTAGCTGTATTGTTTTTCTCGCCACAGCTGGAATATGGGCGTGCTAGGCTGTTGGAATTGTTGCTAGTGGGTAAAGTGACCTTCAAGTACAATAGCAATGCTAATGAAAGTAGTAAGTAAGTAAACTGAAAATAAATACATGATGACATTTTATTTATTTCATACAGGAGTTTATTTGTAAGGGAGCAGTAAAAACCAGGTTAATCTGGCTGGACTGTTACACTCTGTTAGTGCAGCACTAGTATCCATTCCATCTGAGTGTAGATAATATAAACTGTATGCTTTAGTTGTAGGGCTGACAATCCTCAAATCACACCAGTATGTGGGAAAAATAATAATGGCCTTTACCGGCCATTTAACATTTACCAAACACTTTATTAACTTTGACGAAATTATGAACAGGCATGGGCGCAGTCACCTATATTGTCCTTTAGCATTGTAGCAGCAGTCACACGTGTTGGAATGAGATGCAACAGTATGCTTTCCGGCAATTATCTTATAGAGCAGTTTGTTGGCGAAGCGGCATTTTAAATTGTGTTTAGCAAGCCAAAGCAAAACAAGTGGTGCTCAAAAGAGGAAGGAGAGAAGAGTACAGGATGAGTATACCACCAGGGGTTTGAATTTGAGCAGTGTTGTCAATGGCTTTGCTGAGCGCAAGGACCAAAAGATGAAGATGAAAAGATGGGTGAATAATTTTGTGAAGGACTGAAACATTGCTACCACTTACATGTTGAATGCTACCACTTACATGTTGAAAATATGCACTCATACTCCTCTAGCATGTTAGAAAGGAAAGGCTTGTTCAGGTGCATCATTAGCCCCGGATGTTTTTTGAACAACTCTGTATCTCATAAAAGAATTGTTTATTAAAGGGCAGGTATATTTCGACATCTGTTTGTCACTGGTTGTCATGGGCGAAGTCACATCTGAAACACCCCCATCTCTGTCTGACCGTCCTACCCTAATCTTAAGAACCAATCACAGCAGAGCATTCCTCCAACCTAACGTCAGCGCTTGTAAACTGCCTGTAAGCTGCCCGTGTTGATTGGTCCAGGTCCGACAAACTGCATTCAACAATGCCCGGGACTAGCAGGTGTGTTACAGAGCAGAGGCCTATACTACAAAGTAGGATTTCGTCTTATCCAGGTAACTCGTGGTTAACCCTGGGTATTCCGTACTACGAAGGTGGTTCACTTCTTACCAGGGTAAATCCCCATGGTAACTTATGCTGTGAAATCAACTGGTATGAAATCACCGCCTACTGGCCAATCAATTCTCCAGAAAATAGCGTCACAATTCCTGGAAGATCCCTCTGACCTCTGCGGAGAGAGTATGCATTAGTTGCATTATGAGAGTGAGCATTAGTTTTATCTTAGTATTTGAGTTCTGGTTCCTATCTAGTTTGTATAGTTTTGGATGCCTGCTCCGGAGCAGGTTAGGTTTAGAGATCAACAGGTATGAAATCACCGCCTAGTGGCCAATCAATTCTCCAGAAAATAGTGTCACCATTCCTCGAAGATCCCTCGACCCCAAAAGTCTTTGTGTTTCCCTGATGAGGATCAGTAAGAAATATAGATTCTTAGACGCAACTTTATTCCTTGATTATTTCTTTTTCTCTTGGCAGCAAACAATTTTACAACAGTTTTATTGTTTCTATAAGCATTGTTATATGATCCTAAAACAGGACACCTGCACTGTACTCGCTGACATATCAAATTTGTACGTAAATTAAGCCTATGTTTGAATTGTTTTTATATTTAATCTTTACTCTCAAACCCCTAAACACCACCGAGTCTGCAGCTGAAAGTATAAAAATGAAAACTGTCTGGAGCTGTTCAGCCGCACCTAAAACCACTGAATGAAGCACTGTGTGTGGCATTGTCACGGGATTGTGCATGTATTAATTTAGTGATGTAGAAAATGTATAAATGTTTTTTATACGTGATTCTAATCTGCTGCTAAGTCTCTTTTACACTGCTGGAATTGCAGCTACTAGAACACAGAACACACACCAAAAATACCTTTTAGATTGGTTAGATGCTGCCAAGACCCTCCATTTCATGTGAACGCGCAGGGGAAACCCTGGGTTAATTTAGCGAGTTGATAACCAGCTTCGTGTGACCGCTTATCCTGATTGCCAATGTTAGGGTATTATCAAAAAATAAAATACAGCAAAATTAAAAGGAAAACATAAATTAACAAAAGAAGTGATGTGACTGTGAAGACCGATGCCATTAGGTGGAAAGGGCACAGAATCCAATAAGAATAAACAGAAGCAGAACACTGATTGATGTACAGTACATCTGTGGATGCATTAAATATTGGCCTTGTAGGTGAGGAATCAAAACTGTGTTCGGCACTGGTGGCTATTTGACGCTCCCACCTGAGTGTAGGTCAGGACACAAGACTCGAGACTCACTTCATCCTTTTTAGCTCCTTTATTGCAGGCTGGTATGCGGAGGTGTATGTGTGGTCCTATAAATCAACAAAGGAAATTACAGTGGTGTCATTTCCACTGACTCAAGTAATTGTCAAGATGTAAGTTTTTCCGTAACCAGTACAGTAACTCAAAGAAATATATATGAAATAAATATTACTCACATAGATGTAACACAAATAAGCTTATACATAAAGGAAATAACACAGTTCACCTGAACATTCATCTTGGTTCAAACCTATCAATAACAGTTAGAGGGTGCCATCTAGTGGCCTTAACCGAATATGACATCCACTCACCGCTAGCGTAACAATTAACAGTATTTAACAAATTAACCAACTGCACGCAAGGTAGAACTCAATATTATTCACTAACCATCTTGAACTGATGAATAGTGATTATGGTGAATCATAATATAGCACAAGTACCTTTAACAATAGTTAATGAGGACAAGGACAAAATCTAAGGAAGCTAACAGTGGCAGCTAATTAAGCTGTTTCCTTTCCCTAAACTCAGTCCGAATAACAACATTATCTATCTTGACACACGTGGTACATCAGTAAACAGTCAAGAACCTCAAATGCAGGAAATTACTCACGGTAGGTCAAAAACAACACCACCAGGACTGGACTGGTTTGCACCCCACCCACACTCCAACCGGCCCAGGTGGTGTATCACTGCTGGTGGTGTATCACTGCGTATCACTACCCCACCATGTAAGGTAGAGGTGAAATCAGAAATACTTATAAGGAATCTTATAACATCGTAACAAACACAAAACGACTAAATATGTCCAAGCCTTTCTAACAGGCCTGTAGCTGGCATTCAGTAGTGACTTTGATGACTATTTAGCTCTTATGGCATGAAATAGTGCATTAATAATTTACTTTTCTGCAATCTGATATTTGTAGAATAATTAGTTAAGTTGATAAATAATGTGTTAAATACTGAATCATCACATCAAACATTAGAGATTGGGATAGAATTTGATTGACACGTGCTGATTGCATTCTCTTTACAACCAGGACAGGAGAGAGAACAGGAGGAGATTAAGAGTGCAGCAGATTGATGAGACAGCAAAAGAGCAAGAAAGGTGAAGAAGAGGTGAGCATCCAAAAGACAAGACTGAGGGGACACAGTTTAAAAGGGGCCATTATGGCACAATAGAAGCAGAAGCTATGAGACCAGGGGTGGTAAAGTTTAAAAACTGAACTAAATACTGGCAGCATACAGTCTTGCAAATGACTACTTTATCAACATTTATTTTTTCCTTAAGGTTTTACTCCTGCTGCTTAAAATAAAAAATGGTAACAAAAAAGAAGAACTCAAATTGCACTGATTGTTTATTTCAGTATCATTCTGTGACTTCAACCTTTAGATCGTGCATAGTGTTTGACATTTTATATTACTTTTTTAAATAAAATATAGTAAATAACTTAAAAAAAAGTGCTGTTATCAGGTGAAAATCCAAAAGACTTCAGAGCTGGGCTAAGCCCCCAAATCTTTCAAGATCCTAGCAACGCCCTGATGATGGAGAGATGTCAACTCCTGCCATGTCTGGTTCAATAAAACAGGCAAGTTGAACATGTGCAAGTTCCACCAGTATTTTCAGATTAGCATGTATGAGAAATCACTTGGTTGACTGACTGTGCTAAATTAAGCAGCTGTTTTGCCAATATGCCATCTTCATTTTTCATTATCATTTTTAATCCCCATGTAGATATTGACAGCTAACCATGTCACACAGTGCTCCAGCCTTTTAATTCAGCTGTGAACTTTTTTTTTATTTTATAAATATATTTAATATGCTTCATCAAGATGTAGCCCTATTTTTCTGAGCTTATTAAAAGCTGTTTTTTTAGAGATATGTGGTCCTCACAGGACAGCCACTACCAACATATGATTTTATAGAATATGATGCATTACTGTAGATTAAACAGAATATAAAATATTTAAAATGAGCTCAAGCTTAAGCATCTGCAACAGTAATACTGATTCATATAACACTGATGAACATTTTTTTCTGCAGAATAGGTACTTTTGCTTTTGATACTTTATGTACAATTTGCCAATAATGCAGTTTTATGTGTAGGGATGTGTTTTTTTATAGTGTGGTACTGCTACTTTTACTAAAGGAATGGTTCTAATGGTAAATATTCACTTCAAATCAATGTTATTTATATAGCTCAAAATCACAACAACAGTCGCCTCAAGGCACTTTATATTGTGTGGTAAAGAGAAAACCCCAACAGTCAGAAGACCCCCTATGAGCAAGCACTTGGTGACAGTGGGAAGGAAAAACTCCCTTTTAACAGGAAGAAACCTCTGGCAGAACCAGGCTCAGGGAGGGGCAGCCATCTGCCACGACACGGGGGTGAAGAGAAACAGAAGAGAGCAGAGGGAGACAGGAAGGTAAGCCCCCAGCAGTTTAGGCTTATTGCAAAAGGGCCACCTGATCCAGCCCTAACTGTAAGCTTTATCAAAAAGGAAAATTGTAAGCCTAATCTTAAAAGTAGAGAGGGTATCTGTCTCCTGAATCCAGACAGGGAGCTGGTTCCAAAGCAGAGGGGCCTGAAAGCTGAAGGCTCTGCCTCCCATTCTACTTTTAAATACCCTAGGAACCACAAGTAAGCCTGCAGTCTGAGAACGAAGTGCTCTATTATGATAATATGGTATTATGAGGTCTTTAAGATATGATGGGGCCTGATTATTCAATACTTTGTATGTGAGGAGAAGGAAATATTTTGATGATAACTATAGATGTATAATATTTTACAATTCTTCAGCCAATCATGAGTGCAGAAAGGTAAAGACATCCAGTAAGACTGCAGCAAGATGCACAAGGCTGTTGGCATGCATAAAAGAATAAAAGACATAAAATCATGAAAAGGTATGTTTTCATCTGGTCCAGTTTGTCTTGTCAAACACTGCAACCAAGAAACCTGTAGCAACTGTGTAATGCTATCAAGTCAGTATGGACCAAAATCTCTGAAGATTGTTTCCAGCCCCTCGTTGAATCTATGAATAATTAAGGCAGTTCCGAAGGCAAGAGGGGGTCCAACCCAGTACTAGCAAGGTGACCGATGAGTGTATACTCATCACTGGTCATCACCTCTCCACCACCGTGCTTGACAGTTGGTATGAGGTGTTTGTGCTGATATGCTTTGGTTTTCTCCAAACATGGCACTGTCCATTATGGCCAAACATCTCCTCTTTGGTCTCTTCTCTCAAAAGGACATTGTTCCAGGAGTCTTGTGGTTTGTTCAGATGCAACTTTGCAAACCTAAACTGTGCTGCCATGTTCTTTTTAGAGAGAAGAGGCTTTCTCCTGGCAACCTTTCCAAACAAGCCATACTTGTTCAGTCTTTTTCTAATTGTACTGTCATGAACTTTAACATTTAACTGCTAAATGCAATTTCTCTGAGCACTGCACGGTCTGACCGTAAATTTGCCAGGACGTCCACTCCTGGGAAGATTGTGGCTATGTATTAACACACACCTGAATGCTCCACACCAGCAAACTGTCAGAACTTTTTCAGTCACTCAAGTGCATTTGATTAGCAGCACCTGGCTGCTACTTAACCCCTTAATTCCTATGGAAGGAGTAAGGGTGTACTTAGTTTTTCACAGGACTGCCATAGAGTCCTGTGAAAACTTTCCTTTTCACATGACTGTAACTGTGCTTTGAACGGTGTTTTTACTTTGATTTATTAATGTAACATTATATGTGACTACTTTAGGTGACTCGAACCTGTTTTTCATTTATATCTAATGGATATCTGAAGCACTCAAGTCACATGAGTAATATTTGTTGTTGTGTTTTTTTTTTTGTTTGTTTTTGTTTTTCTTAAAGGCAATCAGTGTGCAGGGTTTTAGCAAGTCAATGAGACTGCTGTTCAAGTACATACAACTAAGAAACTGTATGTTGCACGAACTGTCACCTCAGGTGTTTAAAATTGTAATTCTGAATAGTCTATACTAAGTCAACAGTACATGAAATAAAATGTACCAAGTACTAAAATTATATTAATTAATCTCAAGTGTAGGGTTAATACACTAAAAATTATTTGTCAGTACAACATACACTTTTCTACTCCACTTGTTTTTATTTATTTTTTAAGGCAACCTGTTTACATTGTTTTTCTAAGTAAGGCTAGTGTATTAGAATTTACAGTGTGAGTAACTACTTCTGTTCTGACAACTGCCTCTCTATATTATTTTGAAAGTTGTTGAGATTCAAGTCTTTTCAGTGCTGGTGTGAAACTGTGGTCAGCTCAGAGCTACACTATGGTACCCTAATTTACTGGTGTTAATTACTGATGTTAAACTTCATCTCACATTCAAATGAACCTGACAATGAAAAGTTTTGTTTAAGAGAAGAAGAAGAAGAGACCTATGAGAGAGAATTGTGCAGTGCACTTCTGAAATAAGTTCAAATGTTCATGTGAATCAAAAAGCAAACAAATAAAAACATAGTATAGTATTCAACATATGTTGCATTTTTTGTAGTGTCATAAAACAACCAAAAAAAACCCCAAAACAATCCCTCTTAGGTGAATATTGAAATCTTAAGTACAACACTATTCAAATAAGCCTACAGGATGTGCTGAAGCACATAGTACTTTTGTTTTTTCGTGCACTTACATTCAAAACAGTTTCCTTAACAAAGGGTTTCAGGTCTTAGCAACAAATGTCAACAGATGAAACGGGGCTTTGAGAGGAAGTTAGATAAGAGAAGTTGAGAAGAGGCTGACCCTGTGGTTCTGTCATTGGTGTAAACCACTTTCATCGTGTTGCATTTTGGAGAAAGCTCGAGGCTGCACCATGTTTTTCGTGGTTGTACTGCCACTGCCTTTCTGCACTGAGGCACAAGGTATGAAAAGAAATCTGTCCCGTTAACTGTCAGTAGCACATAACGCAATGATGCATGTTTTATTTCAGGTGGGTTTTTTTGTTTTGTATTTTATTGTCATCAACAAACTGAACGCCAGGGACAGAACCGACAAACAGGAAAAGAGCAAGCTGTTTCTTTTTATAATAGTTGTTATTCTTTGATTAGTAATGAATATCATCTGTAATATTTTACCATTCTATCAGATCAGTGTGGAAGAAGAGATTAGTTTATCAAGGGGCGACAGAGCTGCCTTGTTTAAAGTCTGTGTACAGAATGGTGTATGCCTGTTTAACACTGGATTGTGTTACAGCGGTTATCCTCGGTCAGAAGGAGAGGCTTCCTAGAGAGACATCTAGGGATTGAGTTGCAAGAGATGCAGTTTATTTATATTCAGTGTGATGGTACAAGAAGGTATGGTGTGGTGTGGTTTCTGGGAACAGGAAAAACATTACAATATAAATAAAGACTTAAGGTTAACGTAACTGGCCTCAGACACCCCCACTAAAATCCTATTAAGGAGTTGCATCAGCCTAATTTCGCTCTACAAGAGCGCTAAAATATAGTATAACAATTCTTAATTGCATCACAAAATGACACTCCAACACAAGGGATGAAAGAGGTCATCGCTAACTAGTCCGTAAACTAAAAGTAGCTACAACAAATATGCCTCAAAATGGCAAAATAGAAGCATCTTAAAAATAATATAGTCAAACTCATGTACATGTGACGCCGACCAGTCGTAACAAATAAAGGATCAGCTATTCCAGGGGTCGGCAACCTTTACTATCAAAAGAGCCATTTTTGAGCAATTTTTGACCAAAGAAGTCTCTTCGGAGATACTTGAGCCTTATACCGAATGTATCACAGCCTATTATGTACAAAATAGCCTACTAATACATAAGTGTAAATAATTAAAATCTTTATCTGTTCACTACTCAGTGGGCTATTTATGATTATCTGGTACTTTAACTTTGGATTGTTATTTGTATTTATGAAATTATGGAACCAAAAAAATAACATTTAAATTTTCTAATAACTTTTATCACCAACAAAACTGAACAATTTTGAAGTGAAGGAAAGGCCTACTGTGAAGGAGAGTTGCTATAGTTGTTATATAGTAAAAATTCTCACGTTACTGCCAACAGTTACTCAGCTCTCTGATTTAAAAGTGTCCAGAGCACTGTACTATGAAGCAAGATTAATAGATTAGTGAGGTATGTTGATCCAGAATTTTCAGTGTCATGAAGGTGGCTCTCTTTTTATCTGGCTAGATCACCATGGTAACTATTATGCTGACCACATGAACTGGTCTGGAGCACCTTATGTTCAGAGGTTCGGTTAAAAATCCTTCCGGAAGCGCCACTTCTTCACTAATTCTTTCAGTATTCTGTAACTTTGATTTAGATTTTATACTGGAGGAATAAGTTTCATTCATGAAACCTGTAGAGCCATACCTTAACACCACAGAACGAAGTCCCGCTATAAAGTTACATTGGCACAAACTGAATTACTTTATATACATTTGGTCATGCGGAAAATACATGTATATGTTTTTACACTTGGTCCTAATCTGCTGCCAGGCTATTTTACACTGCTGGAACTGCAACAAATATAACACAGATTAGAATATTGCTCACTCTAAATGAGAAAATTCAATCAGTAAAATTCATTTGATTTTGTTCTGTCCACAAGCTAAAGTGATCCAGGCATCTGTCATTACACTGTGGGACAGAATCAGCCCTGAAAGTACTGAGGATACTATAATAATTAAATGGATCAAGTTTAAAGTTTCAGAACTCGAATGCACAGGTGTCACGTTACAGATAAATGGCATCACTGAAAGTGTGGTAAAGTATATTAACTCATGAATTCACAAGACTCTCAAATCAACTACATTTTTAGAAATGACAGAATGTAGCAGATAGCAACATTTTCGTATTCTAGCGCATCTCAAAAAATTAGAATATTGTGAAAAAGTTCATTCCTTTTCATTGTTTCATTCAAGAAGGTAAACTTATATATTCTATATTCATTACATGTGAAATATTTCAAGCCTTTTTTATTTTAATTTTGATTAGGGTTTATAGTTCATGAACATCTATTATATTCTAAAATTATTAGAAGATTTCCTAAGATCAATCAAAAAAGGATTTATAACACAGAAATGTCCAACTTCTGTTATTGAAGCCCAGGATGCTTTGATAGCAGCCTTCAGGTTGTCTGTATTTTGGGATCAGGTGTTTCTCATCTTCCTCTTGAAAACCCCATAGATTCTCAATGGGATTCAGATCAGGCAAGTTGGCTGGCTAATCAAGCACAGTACCATTTGGTGGTATTTTTGGCACTGTAGACAGGTGTTAAGTCTTGCTGGAAAAGGAAATTGGCATCTCCATAAAGTGTGTCAGCAGATGGAAGCATGAAGTGCTCTCCTGGTAGATGGCTGTGTTGACTTTGGACTTGATAAAACACATTTCACCAACCACCACCAGCACCAGCAGATGACATGGCACCCCTAATCATCACAGACTGCAGAAGCTTCACACTGGACTTCAAACACCTTGGATTCTGTACCTCTCCACTCTTCTTCCAGACTCTAAGATCTTGATTTCCAAATGAAATGCTTTCAACTGAAGAGACTACTTTGGACCACTGAGCAACAGGCCAGTTCTCTATTACCTTATCCCACGCGGGTACCATGGCTCTTGATGCGCTGACTCAGTCCACCCCTTGTGAAGCTCTCCCAAGTTCTTGAATTGACTTACGTTCTTCACTCATTGAGGCTGAGGCCATCCCTGCTGCTTGTGCACCTTTTCCCACCACACCTTTCTCTTTCAGTCAACTTTCCATTAGTAAGTAAAGTTTATTTATAAAGCGCTTTTCACAGACAAACAGTCACAAAGAGCTGTACAACAAAATAGAGTAAAATAAATAAGAAAATTAAGTGCCATAATAGCAATACAAAATCAAGTTAAGACACAGAATAATGTAAACAAGTAGTTTAAAAACAGTTACAATCCATAAAAATATCAACAGAAAGCCTGGTTAAGCAAAAAAAGTTTTTAACTGCTTTTCAAAGGAGTCCACAGAGACAGCTAAATGTAGTTGTAGTGGGAGACTATTCCAAAGTCTTTGTGCCACAGACTGAAAGGCTCTGTCCCCCCTAGTCTTTAAGCTTGTACGAGGAACAGCTAACAAATTCTGAACCTGAGATCGAAGACTGCGAGCAGCTGTGTGTTTAGTAAGAAGCTGGGATAAGTAGTCACCATATGGACACCATATGTTGTAATCTTTTAAATGTTCCTTAAATCAGGAATGAGAAATAGATTTTACATGCAAAGCCCAGAGAGGAATTAAATATTACACCAAGATTTCGAACACTGGACAGAGTTGTTCAACAAAAAGAAGCAAGAGCCTGACTGATTTTAGGATATAATTCAGGAGGAGCTATCATCATGGTCTCAGTCTTGTTGGTGTTTAAAACAAGGTAACTGCTAGAGAGCCAATCACTTATCCGGGTTACACAGTGGACTAGGGTGGACAGCCTATCCAGCTGATGAGGCTTAAAAGACATATAAAGCTGAAAGTCATTGGCACAGAAGTGATAAGAAATGTCAGAAAAAGATTGAATGATGCCAGCTAAAGGAAAAATGTAGAAAGAAAATAATGGACCCAGGACTGAACCTTGTGGAACCCCAAAGGTTAGGGAGGCAGTATTAGAGGAGAACTTGCTCACCCTGTTAGATAAATAGGAAGAAAACTAATGCAGAGTCAGAGATACCAGCCAAAACCTTAAGTCTGTTAAGTAAACTTTTATGGTCAACATTATCAAAGGCTGCACTGAGATCAAGTAAAAATGATTACAGAACAATTCCCTGCATCAGAAACCATTAAAAGATCGTTATAGACCTTCAAAAGAGCAGTCTCAATGGAGTACTGCTTTTGGAAATCAGGCTGAGAAGGGTCAAATATCTGTAATTTGCATAATAAAGATCTGAATTTACTTGCTACAACCTTTTATAATAATTTGCTAACAAATGGCAATTTCAAAATAGGCCGAAAATTACCAATAGAGCTGGTATCAAGATTAGGTTTCTTTAGTAAAGGAGTTACCTCAGCATGTTTAAAGTAGGACGGAACACAACTTTGCCTCAGTGAGCTGTTAATAATAGACAGCAATGATGGACCAATGCTGGTGAGAGTCCCAGACAGGACAGAAGGAGGTAATATCTCTAACAAGCATGATGAGCGTTTGTCTTGCCTATTACTATATTGAAGTCATTAAGCGTATTAGAGAAAAAGAAGTAAGTGACTCAGGGCACTGAGGACCATCTTCATAAGTAGAGGAACTTGGATCTCAAGTCCATCACCTTATTTACAAAGTGACTGAGAAATTCATTACAGTCATCATCAGAAATATGACATTAATATGCTTCGATACAGCACTCTGAGAATAGCCAGCCTTTTCAGCAATGACCCTCTGTTACTTACCCTTCTTGTAGAGGGTGTTGATGATTGTCATCTGGACAACTGTCAAGTCAGCAGTCTTCCCCATGATTGTGGTTACATGTACTGAACCAGACTGAGAGATACATGGTATTTATACTTCTTGAATAGTAATTTAATCCAGAGTATTGGTCATATCTTAGTGAAACTTACATACAATGATCACCTAATAAATCTTCACAAAAATTGTGCTGAAGGTCATATTGGTTATTTTACGGGTGCTTTTCCATTTTCACAAGAATCGGTACTCCTCCTAGAGTAAAATGAGATTAATTTGTCCTGGATATAACTGTTTGCGAGCCTCCTTGACTTCTCAGTGGATTTTAATTCTCATTAGTTTGTATAATACAACCAGCATATGAGAACAAAACGTATAACTTTCTTTCTGTACCTTACACATTACAATAACCTGTGAATTGTGATGGATTGTGAGCTGGATGAGCTACTATGTCACTGATGTTCTGGTTTACATTTGTCTTTTTAGGACCTCAACATGTGTTTGTGCAGCACGGAAAGGACTTACGTCTGGATGCAAAGATATCTGCTGCACTCACCCAAAAGACAGATTTATTCTGGAAATTTAATACCATTGGCAATATAGCTAAATGTAATTTTTATAATGATTCAGTAGTGTTTGACAGATATGATGGAAGGGCTGAATTGTTTGTACAAAATTACACTTTGCTATTAAAGAAGGTACAAAAGAGCGACAGTGGAGATTATACTGCAGTAGTGGTTGGAGGCCAAGACCACATGTTAGCTGAATACAAGGTCATAGTCCAAGGTAGGTGTCTTGTGTGTTCTTCATTATTATTTTTTGAAACAGCATTGATATAACATAGAACTGTTTAAAAACCCTTCCCACCTCAGATCCAGTTTCTACAGTTGAGCTGACAATGGACTCCAGCAGCTCAGACTCCTGTAACTTCACTGTGACCTGCAGCACAGTGGACTCTCACATCAGCAGCATTTTTAGATGTGATTCCCAATACTGTTCTCAGGTAGAAAAAGGGAGCTTGAAAGCCAAAACCTATTCTTCCTCTCTCAGTGTCTATGTGCAGCAAGATTTCGTCATCTGTAACCACAGCAACCAGGTGAGCTGGAAATACAACAAGGAGAAGATAAAATCTTACTGCAAGACACATTCAGGTAAGCTTAAA
Source organism: Paratilapia polleni (assembly GCA_015106735.1). NCBI lineage: Eukaryota > Metazoa > Chordata > Actinopteri > Cichliformes > Cichlidae > Paratilapia > Paratilapia polleni. The sequence goes on from VUQI01021554.1 coordinate 14,391, forward strand.
AGACAAAATTACATAAAGACCCAATTTTACACTCCACAATCAATTGAGCCAGATTTGACTCTCTGGTAGGACAGTTCTAGACAATGGGTCATATGTTTGATACTCACTGAGCAGCAGATTTCCATTACACACTACAAACTCAAGTTAAATACCTTAGTGGAGATGGAAATACAATGTAGTTGGGATACATTTTTTGTAATTAGTGTTGCAGCTTTTTTAAAAGGAAAGTAACCATTGGCCTTTTGAGGAAGTATTCACATGCTGTTTTTAACATACACACCCTGCATTTGCATTAGTGTTTTAACACTCATTGTCACCAGTAAGTTGTCTCCACCGATAGATATGTCACCAAATTTGTCAGAGTTAACATCTTCCTTTTGATGAGAAAAGGATTTGCCCTACTAGTCAGATTATTATTCAAAACAAAACTTTGACAAGGCACAAAACTGTTGTTGGTCTTAAGTGTAAAATTAAGTAACTAATCGAACTGTTTTAATTTCCTTTTGCAGAAAAGGAGCCTTTAAACTTGCTGTGCACTGCCTGTATTTTGAAATAAGGAGTTCAGTCACTTACAAAGTAGACAAACTGCTACTCCAATTCTTTTAGAGAAATTAGTGGTTCATTTCTTCTGCTCATGTTGTTCTCTAGTGTTAAAGTTTGGATCTGCTGTCTCTATTTTGTGATGAAGTCACCTGTTTGCTGTTTTGCAGGTTCAGAGAGTCTCTCTGATGGTGTCCCCATCTGTGTGGTGAAGACAGCTGTGTTCTCTGTCGGTCTGATCATCATGGTGTTTGCTGTCATCAGTGTCCACGTCATGGAGACACTTAAAAAACAAAAATAAACACAGTTCACTACTAACCAATTGTACATAAAATCCTTACTTTGATCTAGAAAAACTTGAAGTTAAAGATGTTGATTTTTTTCCACTTGCAGTACATTAGGTGATTTGTTGATGTTGTTGTAAATTTTTGAAATAGGTCCCTGTTTTGTTAGTATATACAAAATTGGGCATATGAAATGTAACAATGCACTCAAGCCAGCTACATATAGTAGATTCAAAAATGCAAGAATATATTTTCACTTCTAAATAAGGCTTTGGAAATATTTTATGCATGCCAGACCTTTACAGGGCTTCAGGGAAGTTTTCTGTTTATTTTGGTGATTAACTGAATATAAATATATATATTTTTTTCTTAATTATCTTTGAATTAAAACTAATAATAACTGTGCTCAATTTGTAAATGTAATATTTGTTTCTCGTAAAAATGTTATGAGGAGGTGGCTCCATAGTGTAATGGTTAACACATTTGTTTGGTACGTGAAAGGAAGGGCATCTGATGTGAAACTCTGCCAAATCAAAACATGTGGCGCTACCTGCTGTGGCAACCCCTTGTGACAAGGGAGCAGCTGAAAGTAGCTTTTATAAAAATGTTACTAGGATTTGTTCCTGAGAAAACAACAAAAACAGTATTTATGGGTCCTATTTCAGAAAGCAGGTTTAAGAAGCTCTAAACCCTGAACTATGTGTGTTTCTTGAACACCACCAGAAGAGGGCAGTGTGTTACTTTGGAGCTGGGCTGCCCACTTATCCATCCATTATACCAATGGCTTGATTGTAAAGTCTTGTGCATACAGGAAAAACGTTTCTCATGGTTTGTTAGTATTGCAAATGTTTTAGCACTTTCAGGCAAATGACTAAGCATGTTTTGATTATACTAAAAGACATCTTGATGATCCCCAAGACTTTTGGGAAAATATTCTGTGGACTGACGAGACAAAAGTTGAACTTTTTGGAAGGTTTGCGTTCTGTTACATCTGGCATAAAACTAACACAGCATTTCATTAAAAGAACTACAACTAATATTGCAGGGTCTTTACCCTAAAATATAAAGCGCCTTGAGGTGACTGTTGTTGTGATTTGGCGCTATATAAATAATACTGAATTGAACTGAACATCATACCAACAGTAAAACATGGTGGTGGTAGTGAGGCTGCTTTGCTGCTTCAGGACCTGGACGACTTTCTGCTCTCTACCAGAAAATCTTGAAGGAGAATGTCAGGCCATCAGTTCATGACCTCAAGCTCAGAGCACTTGGGTTCTGCAGCAGGACAATGATCCGAAACACAGCAGCAAGTCCACCTCTGAAAATGAAGGTTTTGTAGTGGCCTAGACAAAGTCCGACTTAAATCTGATTGAGATGCTTTGGCATGACCTTAAACAGGCCGTTCATGCTCAAAAACCCTCCAGTGTGGCTGAATTAAAACAAGAAAAGTGGGTCAAAATTCCTCCACAGCAATGTGAAAGACTCATTGCCAGGTATTGCAAACACTTGATTGCAGTTCTTGCTGCCAAGGGTGTCACAACCAGTTATTAACGCTTTGGGTGCTCAAATTGAGTAGAAAGGCACTATAGTACCAGTGCATTTACCATTTACCATTAGGTTTAGAGGGCAATTACTTTTTCACAGAGGGCAAGGTAGGTTTGGATAGCTTTTTTCCCTTAATAAATAAAATCATCATTTAAAAACTGGATTTTGTGTTTACTCAGGTGATCTTTGTCTAATATTAAAATTTGTTTGATGATCTGAAACATATTAGTGTGACAAATATGCACAAAACTAAGAAATCATCACCCTATCCTAAAAGTTAGGAAATGCAGTAGCCTATTTAAGTATTACCATAAAGCTGACTACAAAGTGGGTGGAAAACAGCCTCACAGGAAAATGTTGTGGTAACAGTGACCTTACCGAATACAGGTTGAAATATACGATCCTATAATCCAGTATAATCGCCTCTTCCTGAGCATCAGTCTGGGTCTGGGGGTTTTCCTTTGCCAACTTTTTGTTAGCATCACAGATTGTGTTGTTTTTGCAGGTACTTGTAGAGCTTTGATATAATCTTTGCAGAAGATTGTAGTTTGAGGACTGAGCACAATTGGCACAATAGATTAGAAGTAATCATCACTCCTCAAAGGTTGTAGGCTGCAGTGTCATTTTGCCCTATTTTGCATTAACTGAGGTTAAGTGATTGTTGCTGAATGTGCACATTAAAGAAAAGGCACTGATGGTATAAATAAACCTTTTTCACACACTCCTCATTTGTAAGTTAACATTTCTTGTTGCAAGTTATTCTTGCAGAACACTTTAAACAAATTACACTTTCAAAGTGGTGAGGACATGTCTTCGGCATCCCCATTGTAAATAACACCTATTTATGTGTATATATACAGTATACAGCTCCGGAAAAAATTAAGAGACCACTACAAAATTATCAGTTTCTCTGATTTTGCTATTTATAGGTATATGTTTGAGTAAAATGACTCCCAAATTCCAAATACAAATATTTTCATTTAGAGCATTTATTTGCAGAAAATGAAAAATGGTCAAAATACCAAAAAAAGTCCAGTGTTTTCAGACCTCAAAAAATGCAAAAAAAGGTTATCCTGGAAGAAAACTTGCTGCCTTCTGCTCTGACAATGTTCCCCAACTCTGAGGATTGGTTTTTCCAGCAGGACAATGCTCCATGCCACACAGC
>VUQI01021556.1:0-11404 GCA_015106735.1 Paratilapia polleni
TATAAATGCTGTAGAGGGTGTGGAGGAGGTGTGGCTAATGGGAGGGGAGGGGCGGTGATGGTCTAAGTAAACAATGTTTTCTTCACCGCTAGAGTCTCCTTCCAATTGCGACAGCTTTGGAAGAGCAATGAAATTTTTTCAGCAACTTTCTCCATCTTCCCCACCCACGCATCTAGAGGCACTGCTAACACAGTCTTGAACACACCGCAGTCCGAATTGAAACACTCTAGGACGAAGTACTCAGAGACCATCTCCTCTGTCACCGATGCATGTCGATGACTCGCTCTAATGAACCATCGACCTGAGGCCGATGTTTTTGAATACCAAACAGCGCAAAAAACAATCTTCTTTCCAGCTAGTTCAACGTCATTGGGGAATGCTTGCAGTCTCGGGCGTTTGGTAGGTGTAGCCACCTCCTCCTCTTCTTTAACCACCTGCTCAGCCTCCTTGCGAGGCAGAGCGAGTTTCAACACACTCCAATCACTAGGAGTCAGCGTAGCCATAAAAGAACTCTCCTCCAAAGTCTCCCCCTCATTCAACTGGTACAGACAGACTTCTCCCGTAAAGTATCTGAAGATGTACCCCCATCTTCCACTCATACCATACGGCTCCAACGACCACTCCTCCTGAAGACGTTCCATTGGAGGCATCTGGGTGCGACAAAGATACACCACACTTCTCTTCGGTGCATCGGGCAGAGTTTCTTGATAGATTGTTACCGGTGTTTCACTAACCAGTGAGGTAAAAGGCATAGCCCCGACTCTTGGTCCATTCTCTTCTGTCTCAGGGCATTCACCAGCTCTCTCGATCATGATGCTCAAAGTTTTTTCACAACCTTAACGCATTTCACTGGACATCGGAGCTCTATATCCACACTCGATGCTAAATAGGCGGAGCTCATGGTTAAACACTCATCTGCGATTGGTTGGAGGGACGACCCCCCCGCCCCGTGACCCTGTGAACTCGACCTTTGACCCTAGCTGTCAAAACCAATTAGTGGATGAGAAAAGGTGTCTCATTAATCTCTCTATTGACTCAGCCATTTACCCCAATTACACTAAAGTATTGTATTTTCATTTCAGCCCCACTTATTTATAGCTTTGATAATGTTTGAAAAGTATTACTGCCAATTTTTAATCTGGTAAAATATTCTCAAGTGAAGGTGAAATGTATTTGAGTTTAAAGTAATAACATAAGCACATTTGCTCAAGAAGAACAGTTTTAAGGTACCTGTAATTATTATTATTATTATTATTATTACTGTACCTATCTCACTCCACTATATGTCAGAGTTTAATATTGTCTTATATTTCCACTGCATTTATGTTTACAGCTATAGGCTAATTTACAGAATAAACATGTTACAAAATAATATATAATCAGGCTCCGAAATGAGATTTGTTAACAACTTGCATACCAAGCAGTATATATAATAGCTGAAATGAACTCCAGTTTAATAGTATTATGCCACTTGTTGTTAATACAGATTAATTGATAATAATTAACAGAAAAATAACACTTAAAAAAAAAATGTCATTCTACTTCCATGTGTATACTTAAAACTTCAAAGCAAATTACTGCAGTAAAGTAATCATTTCTCTGCAGGACCTTTACTTGTAATAATGTAAATTCACACTATGGTAATGATACTTTTACACGAGAATAATTATGTGAACATGTGTTACTTGTTCGGTCCCATGAGCTCAGTTTTCAGTGGTTTGATATTACAGCCATCTTGACCTCGTTAAGCAACGCTCTGATGCAAGACTCATGTTTTGGGTTTCAGAAGGGAACCGTGTCTTAAGTTTGTGACAGTTCGTCCTGTGCAGAGTATCAGCCTGATGATGACAAAAACAACATCCTGGACCCAGCGGCACTTCTTAACTTCAGGCGTTTACTTCATGTGTCCTCACAGAGCAAAAGCAGGTGTAATCAAATGTGCTGCAATTTGATAGGAGTGTTTTGGAGATTACAGTTCCTGTGAATGCAAAGTGAAACATTTCTTTACACCCATAAGGGCATCGCAGAACAGGTTCTAAAACCAGAGCAGTGTTGGTTTTTTTTTATATGACATAATATAACCAATCATGTTTCCTTGTCTAAAATAAAAACAAGAAAGAAATAAACCTATTCTGTGGTTTCTACTGCGCCAATATATCTTTGCATGTATTCAGGGGAATAAACAGCAGAAATTTAGCATTTTTAAACACCTGTCTTTGTTAATCACTTCTCACTGTATCAATGAACTGACACAATGACGTTTTCTGATTCAATTTTTAATTAAAATACGAATTTATCCACAGATTAAAAATGAAAGGCAGAAAAAGCAAAATGTAGCTACAATCAGGCACCAATGATACATGTTATTTCATAATTTGAACAATTGCGATAACGCAACAATAACATTATTTACTGATCATTATATAATATTTATTTATTCAACTGAAGACAGGGGCAGGCCGAAGCAGCCCACCAAAGACATTCATGGATTCTCCGTTATAGATAACTGTGTAAAGACCAAAGCTGATCCTACCCCTCCCTCCCCAATTTATATTCCTCTCACTACCTCACAAGAACTGAAAATTTAAAAAATAATGCAAATGTCCACAGAAAAACCCCCCAACACTAATTCAGTCAGAAATCAGGAGTAAGAAGAGAGTGGTATTTAATATCAGACAAGCGAGCTGTTTGGGTGGAAGTTGGGAGTGATTAACCACACGCAGAAGTACTTTTTATATAACCATTAGCCCTGAAAAACAGACAACGAAGCTGGTGCAAAGAAAACAAGATGAGCAACACGCTGGGACGGACTAGCCATCAGACACAAAGAGACAAAGATATGATATGAAAACAAGTGTAACAAGAGTTAAGACATCCCACCGTGGCAGCGGTGGACATGGCTTGGCGAGACATTCCGGCACTTGTGATTGGAGTTTTCTTGAAATAAGGGGTGGGAGTGACTAAGGCAGGACGTTTCATTCACACAACTACTTACAATCTGCACCACATTTGGAAACCAGAGAACTGAATACTACAGGTGCCCTCAGCACCCATAAAGAAGAGGATAACAGAAATGGGAGGACTGGGTCAGACGTGTACAGTTGGGTACAGTGACTGAACCACGTCAGGGAAGAAGTAAACATCTTTGGAGTGTATTCTTCGTTGTTATCAAGCTGACATGAGTGTAGCAACAGTGATAAATTTACATGTTAAAATATGGCAACTTCACCAGCTTTTTAAGGTCTGGGTGATAAGAAAGTGGAGGTGAGAAACTCACAGCTTCTGGATCTCAGTACGGGAGGAAACCCTGAAAGCCAAAAGCACTGAGTGAGATTAAGGTAAAGAGAAACCCTGACACTGTACATACATGGGGACGGTGACAGTAGACCCTGTTTAAGACTGCAGAGGACAGACATGATGCACTACAGCTCTACCAGCCTTCACACTCTACAACTGAAGGAAGGATCGAATCATACAGATCAGAGTCGTAACAATTACTGTCCTCGTGCTGTCAGTATAGAAATCCATGATATTCATGCAGTATTAACATAAGAAACAAAAAACAGACCAATATTATGTTTTCTAAATGTAAATAAATTGAATTGCAAGAAGAACTTGATGAGGATGGCATCTGGCAGTTGATGTATTTCTTTTCATTGTACTGGGATGTAAACAGATTTTTTGTTAGCCTGACCGGCATGGCCCCAAACCTACACTTCAGTTCTTTTTGAACCCAAAAACCAGAGCATTTCCCCTCCATCCCCTCCTCTCCCTCTGTCCTCAGTCTGTCCAGGGGCTTCCTTGCCTCTGTGGTATGATGAGTGTTCAGCGGATGTAGACATCCCTTCCCCAGTCGTCCTGGTTCTTGTTGCGGCTCATGTTGGCCCCTGTGTCCACAGGGTCCTGGCAGTAACGCTCCCTCAGTTTGGCACGTCCATGTGGCTGTGTCTGGCTCGGCATTGGAGGGTGGTTCAGGTTTTCCTGGTCCGGCTCGGCACCTTCGTCCTCCCAGGAGGCCTGTCGGCCGTGATGCTGTGCCAGGTGGAGGCGGCTGCCGCCACCTCCTCGGTAGGGCTCAGGTTCTTCATAGGGGTCGGTCTCAATGTCCATGCAGGAGTCACCGGCCTCGGTGTAGGCAGAGTCCCGGCTGCCCTGGGTCTCGGAGTCGAAGGTGTCTTGCCGTGACAGGCCTCGCCCACTGCCTCCTCGCAGTTGGCCACGGGAGGAGCGCAGGTAGGCTTGCTGCTGGTGCTGCTGCTGCTGAGGCTTTCCTCCCAGGTCTGTCTGATAGTCATGCAGCGTGCCGCTCCCACCGCACTCTGTCAGAGGCCCTTCCCGCTTCTGCTCACCGTGCACCAGGTACGCGCCCTGCAGCGAGCCACACCCATGCCACACGAAAAGCATGCAGAGACACAAACAGCAGACCAAAGTGTCAGCAGTTGGTTAGCAGTGTTAGCAGGCTGGGCATAAAGAACAAAGATGTAGACTTGTTCCAGCATAAGAATCTGTGATATTAAAGGCATTAATGTTGAAGCTAGTTATATCACACACATTCCACATTTACACAGTGCATACACACACAGACTAACCAATAATCAAACAACACATACTACAGTTACTAAGTAAGTAGAAACTGATTATTCAGCTAATTGATTGTTATAAAATCATGACTTCTACCTACATACAAAAACAAACCCCAGCAGCTTACAAAGAAGCTAAACTGAATATCTACAAGTAAAACAGTGCCATCTGCTGCCTGATTGAGCTCATGGCAGAACAAAGAATCAAAAAATGTGTAACTCGGCTCAGCAGCTCTCACATGTTTATACTTAAACTGTTTTACTTAAATTTAAAAATACAGTCCAGTTTGAATCCAGCAGTCTCTTTTGTTCTGTTTTTCAATCATTTTTGTCAAGGATCCCTGTATCACTGTTTCCAACCATTTGGTGTAACACTGTCACTTGCGTGCCATGCTATCAAAGACACAAGTATATCTGAAAGCATGCAGCTCATGTTAGCTGATAAGGAGCCAGTAGCAACTGAAGAACAGAAACAAAATTGATTAGTATTTTGCTGTTACTCTTAAGATAAATTGATTAAAGTGGACAGAGTGTTAGCAACAGCCTCCTCCAAACTAAGCGTTTCTATTTGAAGAGGCGGACATGACTTGCTGTTTTCAGGGATGGTACCATGGCAACACAGAGGAGGACAGCAAACTGAATTCAGCCTCTAGAAGTGCTGGAGAAAAGGAGGCCACAGAGCAGCAGAGGGCAGGGTGGGGGCAGTAGACACTCTTACTTTTGATTACAGTGAAATGGAAGGGGCCTTGGGGGCAGAGGTACCGTATGAGGTTAATCCTTGAGTCCAGTGTGCTTTCAGCAAAGCTGCTTCACAGTTTTAAACAGTGCACAGAAGGAAAAGCTGACCTGCTAACATACAGACTACGTCATTTTACTTGTAGGTGTTCTTAGACTAGCTGTTCATGTGTGGAAAAATTGGCTCCTTATTGGCTCATTTGAGTGTTAATTTCTTGCACAGATGTATCTGCGGTTTCCTATGTACAGCATAAACAAGCTATTAATGCACACTTCCTTCAGGGTAAAAAGAACAGGCTGCTGAGTTTGGGTTGAGTTGCTGGACCCCCCCGGGAACTTCTGGACTTCAGAGAGCATGTTCTTCCTCTTTCCCCTCACTGGCTACAGCCATGTCAGGCCACGGATCCATATTTCTGCGCAGGGAGGTAAGCACCTGTACCTGCAGGTTAGAGACGGGCTCTGGGGAGGCAGCCAGGGCTGCCGTAGCCATGGTACGGTTCAGCAGAGGGTTGGGAGGGTTGCTGCTTGGCGGGTGGGTCGCCTTCCAGTAGGCCTCCAGATAGTCAGCCAGGTGTTCACAGGCATCCTCCAACTGGTTCTCATCCAGGATGATGTCAAATAATTCCTGCAACAGAAACCAACTCTTCGTTTATTTTACTGTACCAAAGTGAATGGATTTTTCCTTTTGTTTTCACATGAATTCTAAGAACAGCCAATTGTTTTATTGTTTTATCACAAAGCCATCTGTTCTCACTTTCAAATGGTCACAGACTGACGCCTAGTCAGCACCCATAAGTGTCGCGTTTTAACCAAGTGGCAACTGGAGCTGATAAACAAAGCCAGCGCTGAATAGTTCCTGAACTGGTCACTTCAGGCTGGCTCTAAAAATGAGTCCCATGTTAAAATGGCCAAATTTACAGCATTAAAAAGCAGGTTTACAACCTGCAACAGTTTTAGCCTCTATGGCTAGTTTCCCCCTTCATAACAACTATATGATATTTGAGTTCTTTTATAACTGATCCATATAGAAAACAGAGTTAGGGGCATGGCTGCTTTGATTGACAAGCATCCCAACTTGGAGCTGTAGCCACTTGCTATCTGCTAGGCCTCACCCCTCTTAAACTGACTCATTGAGCTGGACCTCTCGACTTTGTTTGTGCTGTTGGTGCCTTTTGGAGGCACCAGTTAACCTAACAAGCATGTCTTTGGATTGTGAGAGGAAGCGACAGGAAGAGAACATGCAAACTCCACAAGGAAAGGCCCGAGCTGTGAGGCAACATTGGTAAACACTGCACTACCGTGCCGCGTCTAGAACCCCCTCGTCCTACAAAAAAACCTACACGGAGGTGGACAAAATGCTAACGCTTTGAAAATGCCTTGTCCTAAACCAATGGCCGTTATGTCATCTATTGGTTTCTATTGAGACTGTGGTCTCTACGCTCCTCCACACACAGCAACAGGGAACCAGCTGGGGTGATGATTAAATGTTACTCAAGACAGAATAATTAGGTCTAGCGTAAAAGCATAACAGGCAGCCTGTTAAGGACTGATACTATAGCTCTGTGCCAAATATTTATCCTTTGTTAACAGAGACTGAGAGTAGATTATTGATTGCTTTAGTTGTTCTGTTTTGCCATTCAGATGTTTTTATTCTGTACTGACAGAAGTCGAGCTACTGTAAAATTATGTAAAAGCCCACTCATCCAACAAAACAGTGAAACCAGCAAAATTCTATAAAATACTGTGATACAAATTTTTGGTCATACTGACCAGGATCTTTTTCTGAACCCCATCCAAGTAGTGTTTGTGCCTAAATCTAAACAAACAGCGATGGAAAAGGGAATGTCAACAACAAAAAAACGAATGTAAAACAAAAGTGTAGACAGGACTCAAACCCGTGTCTTCTTTGTGTCATCTGCCTTGTTATGCAGACGTTTGTCAGTTGTTATTCTTCCTCTTCTGGCAAACTGGGATTCGGATACCACTGGGAAATAATGCCAAAGGGCTACCCAGTGCGTTAAAATTTGATTAGAAGGGGTTCTGACTGAGTGTCAGTGTGTGGCGAGTCTGGAGAGAGAGATGTGAGATGTGTTAAAAAAGTTCAAGTCACAAAGTAAAACTCACAGGTGGGCACTGAGCCAACTTGTCTGCTGCAACCATCTGCACATTTAAGTGTTTAGCCTGGGACTTCCCCCTGGATTTAATGAGCCTCTGGAGAACCTGCAGGGAGACAGCAGAGCACTGTGTCTACTGAAACAATATTCACCACTAACACAATTGGAAGAGGGTAGATTCATTCAAAAATTAAGAGTATAAAAATTGGTTTGAATGAATGAATGAAACAGCCATACCTTAGGTGATGCTATTTTGATATAAACAATGATGGGAGCCAGGGAAGTCTTAGCCAGTTGAGAGGGGTGATTGATGGTGTCGGCATCCAAAGCAACAAGCTGAAGGGTTCGGGCCAACTCAAAGATACGCTCGATCTCACTCTGCACCTCAGCTGAAGGCCCAGGAAACAGACAGGACACATGAATGCAGTGAGATGGCAAAACAGAGATGTGAACTCTCTTTTAGGAGATAGAGCACTGTATGTGAGCCACACGTCCTTTGCTTTTGTGCACAAGTACATAACAGACATGTTAGTTCTTACTCATGCATGTCAGAGTTTAAAAAAAAAACCAAACAAAAAAACCAAACAGCTCCAAGCGTATGAATCAGATCGGACCACAGTTAAAGCTCCATTTATGCACAGCTAAATGGAGCACTCCAACATCTTCATTCTCCTGCCCATTCCTGACATTTCAGACATTTATTTAATGCTTCTCATCTTGTTTTTTTAATTTATTTTTTTTGTTCAAAGATCCAGGAAGGAAGCACTTAAGAATGAGATGCCTGTGGTACTTGGAATAACTTACACTAAGGGCACAATTTCTCAACATGTAACTACAACAGAAACAACAACAACAAAAAAAACACCCTCATTTAACAGATGAAGTGGAGCATTAGTTTTTTTGTTAGCACTAATAGGCACAGCAGTAATTATGCTATCAGGTGAACCACTCAAGGCTGTAGAATGCTTGGGCATTTTGTGTTCATTATTCCTCAACAGCTGCCTATAAGAGCTTGTTATTTAGCATTTCGAAGACAGCTCCACCTTTTATCAGGCTGTTGATGTGTAAGGAGCGAGATTAAAACTGAAAACCAGAATGTTCCTCGTCTGTCTGGTCAAACCTCAGCGCCTCCGAGGTGTGCGTGCTGCTAACCCAAGCGGCAGAGAGAGATAACAAGGGCAAGGCAATCTGCACAGAGGCAGGGCCCGCACATTTCAGCAGCCTCCAGAGGGCTGCAGGATAGGAGAATTAAAGCTGGAGGCGAAACGGGGTCTCTGCAGAATGATAAGAGGCGTGAACTTTTACTCATACAAAAGAAACAGCAGCCAGGCTTTCCATTAACCTCAACAAAGGCTTCTGTGATTTTGAATTTAACTTCAGAGAGACATTTGCTCCCCCGTGATGACAAGACTGAATTTAAAAGGCAAGGTCCAGCTGCAATAGTTGCTATCCTTGGGTATGATTGAAGATAAACAGCATTATGAGTCACAACATAAGGGTGACAGCAGGATGGGAGAGTATCGTCTTCCCTCTCTGCTACCAGCTGCTCTGCTGCCCTCCCACGGATCTCTTCCTGCTTGGGTTTTGTAATTGGTTTCTTTTTGTTAGAGACTACAGGCTGTCACACAGAAGTATGAGGAACAGAGAAACTGACAGGCAAGCAGACAGGCAGACAAACGATGTATGAGCAGATGATGAATATAGTTAGAAGAGAAAGGGGAGGGAAGAGAGAGAGAAAGAGATGCTTCATTGTTTTGTTGCGGGAAGAGCATACGTACCCAGTACGTCTGAATCAAAAGACAGTGGAGGAAGAGGATGGGTGGTGGGAGAGAAAGGGGGAGGATGGGTGAAGACAGGATGAAGAGAGAGAGGAGGCCAGATCAGACTCAGGCAATCGAGCAGGTTTATAAGGGAAAAAAGTGACAGTCTCATGTCTTTGGATGGTGCACAATAATGTGTAAAAGCCACCTCAAACTTGGAACTGAAGTATGTTAACCACTAGAATGGATATTTTGTAATTATATAGCCTAAAATTTTCAGATTTGTCACAATGAAATTGCAAAGCAAGTTCCTCCATGTGATAACACTGCTGACCACACCTCTGACCCCACTATTAGCTGCTGTAGTTCAAACTATATATGGATATTTTGTCAGCTCTCAGCTTCTGGAGCATCATTTTGAGTGTATATATACAGACAGTATGCTATTTTACGTGTTTGTTTGTTTTTAATCATATGTAAAGCTTAAAAGACATTAAGTCTGGTGTTATTCTACATTTGTCTTATCGTTAACAAGTTCAATGAAGACTAAATGCAACCACAGATTGATCCTACTACAAAAATCTGTGTATCCAAAGTCTTATTTTGGTGTGAGAAAAAGTTCCATTGTTGTCTAAAAACTATTAAAGTCATAGTTCACCCTATGATCAAATATACATGTTTATCATCTGTAATGCCTATAGTGCTATTTATTTATCTAGATCATTTTTCTGAGATGTCCAGCTTTCAAGATACCAGCTGTAGAGATGTCTGCCTTTCAACTAAATTTTCTATTAGGTTCTACTTCTGTGGCTCCAAAACCTCTGATTTATAGAGGCGGTCACACTTGCTGGTGTGTAATTAATAAAATGCATTTGATTTACAGCCCCTGGCGGCTACGAGCACCCTCTTAATTCCTATGGAAGCAGTAAGGATGCACTTAATTTTCACTAGACTGCACAGAGTCCTGTGAAAACATTCTTATTCCCATGACTGTACATACAGTTCCTCCACGAATCACAACAAGGTTTGTGGATTCTTTTTTGGGGTAATTGGGTCATGATTTCTGAAAAGAGATGCTGCTGCTGAGTTTTTTTCAAATACAATCTTTTGGCACTTTGAGCACCACAAGCTGAGTGCCATCTGGTTCCATTATATGCAAGAGAGAGCAGACATCTTCAGCATCTCAAAAACTGGCAACTCACCATAACAATCTAGATGAATAATGAGCACTACGGACAAGAGATTTTGAGGTGAGCCACGCTTTAAAAATTCATAAATGAGCTCGTGGGGGATATGTCCACACAACACACAAACACACTGTAGACACGCCAACATTCCCTGTGCTGAAACATTTACTAAAAACCTTCCCAGCTGTTTTCATAAGTTATTGCGCATTTAAAAAAAAACAAAAAAACAGCAACACCATATTAATAGACTCAGGTCTGTCTAAACAAAAGAGAAACACACTTAAAGAAATATAGATATGAAACACAGAGAGTGAAAGATGTTCAGCAACGTGATGTGATGAATAAAAATAATCTCCACTTTTATACTCTAAACTGTAATTTATCACCTGTTGAAAAAAATAAAAATAAAATCATAATTGCCATCACTTGTCTGCATTGCTTTTCTCAGTGTGGTGTTGTCCATTGTGGTTTGTGGATAACAAAAGCGTCCTCTTACCTAGGCTTGAACGGGTACTGGAGCGCTCAATGATGGTGTGTTTGCTCGGGTTGTTAAGGACTGAGCGTTTGGCCAGAGAGATGTCTGCTGTCACCCGTGTGATGGATATCCTGAAACAGAGAGTAGCACATTACTGGCTCAGTAAAAAGAAGCCTATTAAATTTAGAGAGTCTATCTGCAGGGGCATGAACAGCGTGGGGAGGGGAACGGGGTGGCGCTTGCCTCCCTGAAATATGACTGGCCTCCCTTGGTACCCCCCAACTTGACAACAGTACTATTACTCTTACAATCCCCAACACCACTGGATGAGAGCATAGACAGGACTGCTAAAGTAACTAAGTACATCTACTCAAGTACAGTTTTACTATAATTGAACTTCACTTAAGTATTTCCATGTTATGCTGCTTTCTACTTCATCATATTTTGGATGCAAATATTGTTCTTTGTACTCCACACCACTTAGTTTAAAGCTTTAGTTACTTTATTACTGCAGTTTAAAAAAAAAAAAAAAAAAATTTAATAAATTTAAAAT
>VUQI01021561.1:0-10255 GCA_015106735.1 Paratilapia polleni
CAGTAAAAGGAACTCTTAATGCTTCAGCATACCAAGACCTTTTCAATTTCATGCTCCCAACTTTGTGGGAACAGTTTGGGGATGGCCCCTTCCTGTTCCAACATGACTGCGCACCAGTGCACAAAGCAAGGTCCATAAAGACATGGATGAGCGAGTTTGGTGTGGAAGAACTTGACTGGCCTGCACAGAGTCCTGACCTCAACCTGAAAGAACACCTTTGGGATGAATTAGAGCAGAGACTGCGAGCCAGACCTTCTCGTCCAACATCAGTGTCTGACCTCATAAATGCGCTTCTGGAAGAATGGTCAAAATTTCCCATCAACACACTCCTAAACCTTGTGGAAAGCCTTCCCAGAAGAGTTGAAGCTGTTATAGCGGCAAAGGGTGGGCCGACATCATATTAAACCCTATGGACTAAGAATGGGATGTCACTCAAGTTCATATGTGTGTGAAGGCAGATGAGCGAATACTTTTGGCAGTATAGTGTATTAACCCAGTATTTAAACTTTTCAAGCAAAGTATGACAATTGTGTTTCTTAGATTAAAAGTCAAAGGTACAAAGGTATAGAATATATAAAAACAAGGAGTTTAACTGGCTCTCATGGATGAGTTTTATAAAGAAATATCAGTCACTGAACCAAAAATACAGTTGTGTGAAACAGTAAGTTACATTTCAAAGAAGATTCAGCACATTTAGTTCACTGTCAAATCTGGGACAGGTTTTGGATGAATTTTGCAGCTATGATACATATTTAGTTCCCAGTTTATTCTTAATTGCCACACTGAAGCATGCTGAGTATTGCTTTTTTTTGGTGAATGAAATCTGGTTCTTCATGAGAAATACAGTAGTAGAAATTGGTCTGCATGATGTAAATGTGTATATGTGCAATCTATCTGTGTGGCAGTATTTCAGACTTGCCAAACGTGACCACATTGGTGTCTGCCTGCATGCAGTATAGTATAAACACAAGCTTGACTGTGTCCCTGTCTGACTCAGACTCCATTTGGACCATGTTCTCACCACAGTTTGCCTTACTAATCTGATAAAACAAAGTTGTAATAATTAAAAGTGAGCTATAAGCAGAGCACTGTCTGTCTGAATTGTGGAAAAGTGATGATATCTTTTAAGAAAAAGAATTTGGAGTGGGGAAAATACTGTAATTCGTGTTGTTTTCTCACTCAGATCCCTCTACAACCTCCATACTTCACTCTGCAATTTCATCCAATCCTTCCTGTCCCCCATTCATCACTTTCTGCAGCTCTCATTTTCTCAGTATTTTCTCATGCCTGTATTCGTCATACCCATGCTCCCCATATCACGTCCCATCATTCTGTGGAGCTGAAGCAGCCGTTTGTAGAAGGCCCTCAGAGAAAGAGGCTCGGCTGTGAGATAGGGTGACATGGATGAGAAAGGCTTTGTCAGTGCACTCACAAAGAGACGATGAGACCTCCGCCTCCACCTGAACACACACAATCATGCACACCGGCCCTTATTCTTGTGTACTTATGAGGTCCACAAGAAGGCATACATTTTTTTTCTTTTTTAGCTCTAACCTGAGCTTTGATCCTCTCTGCTATCTTGGAGCCTGGTCTGATCTAAATCTGATCCTAATAGACCCTAATTATAAACCCACATCAATCTAGACACAAGATCAGAGGCTTATGTTATTTTTTTTCTTGTTTGGAAGCTCTGTCTGTATAAACCTGGGTATTGTTTAAAGTCATGATAATGTGAGCCAAGACAGCTGCACACACCTGCCAAAACACACCTGAGGTAAAGATACCAAAATGAAGGATGCTTACATTTCTCCAGTGCATCAGTGTTTAATGTAGTCTTGACAGAAATGGCAAAAACATGTAGAAAAGCAAGCTGTGGATAGGGATATGTGATATCCATCTTAGTTCTGACATCTATTTGTGTTCATTACCCAGTCACTGTTATATTGTAACATGAAGTTAAGTTTTAGATTCCACATTTTGAAGCCTCAGCTTCAGTTTTGGCTGCCACCATGTAGGTTTGTTGGAGCCAGAACTTAAAACATTACTATACCATAGTGAGCTTTGTTAACGGGCTGCTTTCATAAACCGACTAATAAAATACTAAGACATACACGTGGGCTTCATTTTTTTAACCCTGGAAGTTGCCACTTGGTAAAACCCAGAGGGGCGCCTGTGGCTCAGCATGTAGAACGGGTTGTCTACCGGTTGGAAGGTTGGCGGTTTGATGCTCGGCTTCTCCACTCCGCGTGCTGAGTTGTAACTGGACATGAGCATATTTAGAGGAGAGGGTAGACCTGGGAAGTTATCATCTAATGTTACTGTTGGCTTGCTAGACTGATTAGCATGTTTATATGTAATTCATATTTGATAGAATGCTAAATTTGCTTAGTGAAACCAGCTTAACTGGACAGCCAAGTTTGTTTTACAGCTGAATGTTCCTGCCTACAAAAATTTTCTGAAGAGCATTAAATCCCAATAGCAACTGAAATTTAAACCCTAAGCTTAACAGACTGTTACACAAAGAAAGTCTGTGCCTATGGCAAACTACAACACTCAGGGTTCTAGTGATAGAATATGAGAACATCACTGTCATAGAATTACAGTATTGTTATATAGAGCAGCAGTCCTGCAGTTAATTGGTCTAGGGAATGTTTTAATAAATGTGTGTAATCAGTATGTGAGGGCCAGTAAACAATTATGTGGCGTGGAGATTAACACACAGTCGTGTCAAAAACACTTTGGAGTTGCGTTCAATGACTTTCACTGGAAACAAAAGCAGAACCTGTGATAATGGTGGCATGTTATGTTTCAGCATGGCGCAGCATCACGCTTGAAAATGGCTAAAAGGCTAACCCCACCCCACAAAAACATCGTCAGTGTGCCAACATGGTGTAAAACTCCAGCTAGTTCAAGTATGTGAACATACTACACACATGCATACTCTCACATTTTTGTATTCACTTTGGGCTGGACTTGCATGCTTTGGCTGAAAACTGATCCAGAATGTGTAAACCACTCAGTAAACAAAACAGGGGTTTGATGTTTCCTCCTTTTGCTTTTTGTGGCTGAATGTACCTGCACATCTCTATGCATGCTCCACAGATATGCAGGAAAATGCCTCTTTCTGGGTTTGTGCACATATTAGTTTAAGACTTTTCCTTGCAGATACTTTCTGCTTGGTCTTTGCAACTTTGAAAGGGGTGATCTGCAGATCTTATACCCCCCACCCCCACCTCAGTCTCTGCAGAGTGGGAGAGAGGGAAAGTGGCCATGCCTACTTTGTTTCTTTTGTTGAAGAGGAGGCTGAAAAGACCAGCCAACCAGACATGGGATTGTGAGGAAAAGGTGGGGGCTTAGAGAGTTGGAGGCGTACCTTGAGGAGAGAAGGGGGGATGTGAGTGTCTCCTCCCTTCCTCTGTGTGTCAGTTGGAAAACAGCTGGTGTTGACTGCAGGTTTTTCTGTCTCCTCAGAGAAAGGACAGGTGAGTGGGTGTGGCGGAAGAGGGAGTGTCTGCCATCTGGAAGATGACCTTGAGAATCCAGGCTTTAGTATCCCAAAACCTGCTTTGAAAATAAACTTTGTAAAGTTACCGTAAAAGTCAATCAAGCATGTGTGGGAACGTGTTCATGTTGAAATGTGAAGATTTATTGGCAGATTACGGGGATGGTAACAAGTGTGAAATCTCTTTAGCTTTTCTGTATTGTTCGTTGCCTTGCTTGGCTGCAGTCAAACAGGTGGCCATTCATCCTGGATTATGATTTGAAGGGAAGAGGGCTGATATGTGCACTTGAAATTGAATATCATCTACATGACGTCAGGCAGCTAGCTTTGGCTTTTGACTCCAGAGGCAACAATACGAGAAGCATCTGCTGTGGTGACGCTAGCCGGATTTTTTTTTCTTTCTTTGTGTGTGTGTGTGTGTGTGTGTGTGTGGCTTTTCGTGGCACGCAGACAAGCATGAAAAGCAGCATTTTGAAATGCCGACAGTCAACTGTTGCCAAGTGGCAACCATGAAAGCTGCTGGAGAACAGTGAACACTCAGTTTCCCTAGAAACGCCCTTTTTTTTGTCAGGACAGCTCCCCTAAATGGACTCGCCCCCCCCTTAAGTCCCTTTAAACCCCCTGGTGGGGGAGGGACCCTATGTCCTGGGAAAAGGGGGTTGCTATGGTGGGCCAAAGATGAATGTTGGACAGGCGTGTTAAAAGTTCAGGACCTTGGCCAGCTGCTGGTGGACTCCAGGTACAAAACTGTTCCTATGATGTCTAAAATTCCTTTCCTGGGTAAGGTATGGAAGCTGAATATCTGTGATCTTGGCTGGAAAAAGCCATGGCATTTGAAACACCCACCTTTAAAATACTCTCATAAGCAATGGACATCATTTTTCCTCATCTCACTGTGGGCTATGTAATTAAATTAAATGCAAACATGGCAACATTGGTAATAAGCACTGGAATTGTTACTGAACTGTTAAAACAAGCAGATTGTCAGATAAATCAATTTAGTGTTTTTAAGTTTACAAATATGTTTACATCACATGAAGTTGGAGAAGTTGGAATTAAATCTTTTGAATTTTTTTTAACAGCTGAAAACACAGGGTAACTCTTAAGCATTTAATTCATTAATTCATTAATGAGAAGTTGTTGAAGGCTCTTGTAAGGAGAGAGTGAGTTAGGATTTATTAAACTAAAATTTCACTCTGCAGTGACATGTAATGGAAAAAGGCAGCAAGTAGAGATGCACTGATTTTTAACTAATCCTTTCTGACACATCTGACAGTAATTTAGTTATTAGAAGTTAGAATTATTGGCTGAAATTGTGTTCTTACAACAGTAGTACTGATTTAATTTAGGTACTGTTTAATGTAGGTCTGCCTACATGAAACCAAAGGGTTTCCTAGTAGACTGGAGCTGTCTTCACATATGAACTTCAAATAGTTTTGGGAGAATTGTGTTGGAATATTTTTGTCAGTTGTCCTTTCCCAGTATGTTAATGCTACCTGGATAGAATATAACAATAATAATAAGCCTTTACAATACTTTACGTGTGGATGCACAGATATAGCTGCCTGTTTATGACACTGGAAATAACGGTAATTATTCTGAATGTGTCACAAAAACCAACAGACACTGTCAAATTGAGTGAGTAACCAGTAAGTGGCTAACATTGGACTACTTATATGTTGCAAATGATAAGCCACGTTTAAGGTTGTCAAATGATAAGTGAATGTTTGCCTGCAGAGGTTACTTTTCACTTTCTTGGGATCGTGCTTTACTCCCCTGAAATGATCCCACACTTTGACGTCCTTCCCAGCATGGAATTACTGGAGCTGGATTTAAAGATTTAACTATTGGCTGTTTGTTTGTTGGAGTCAATATTCAATTTCCAATTTTGGGATTGTGAATAAACTTACCAGTGAAAACTAAAATCCTTCTCATTGGCTAATGTTTGAACGACTGTCAGGGGCAGCCCTACTACTAACTCCTAATGATATTTTGGCTACCAGCGTATCATGCACGCATCTGTAAAGCTGTAATGAGAAAATGTTTATTGTTTTTTGTCATTTTTAGAATAATTCAAATGACTGTTTGCCATCTTTGCTCTTGTTCTTGTATGGCTAAAGGAGCTACTGGTGCCCTTATGGTATCTGTTGCTTGTCATATACAGACAGTGGACATGTTGCCCCAGCAGAGCAGTATTTTTACAAGCTGCCTATCATGTGTCTTCTTACCGTGACACTTCCTGTTGGTTCACACTCCCTCACAGGTCATGGGTCATGGGGCTCTGATATCCTTGACGCAGTCCTCCCTCAACAGGGCTTTTGGTTTTAACAACCCAGGGGTCCAAAGACTTATGTTGAAATGTTTGCATGAATATGTGACTGGATCTGTGTGTTTGTGAATGTGAACTCCCTGTGAGCCCACAGTGTTTCCCTGCAGTCGTTTGCTGTTAGCTGAGCTGAGCACTCGCACGGCAGCATACTGGCTTCACTGGGTTGGATTTACAAGGCTTTGATTTAGACATTCTTTAAGCTGATATGAAATTTTGGTTCCATTTCTTGTTTTGTGAACTATAATCCTGGTGAATAAAACCAAAACCATGCTGTGCGTCTGATTCAAAGTTCAGAGGACAGTATGTACTGCCCATGTGCACCTTGAAAGGCTGGGCTGGTGTAAAACTTGTAATGTAACAGCTTGGCTCACAAAATACTGGACCTCTTTGTGTGTATACCATTGAGCCTTCATAAATAACACTCTCTTCATGTTTTTAATGGAGGGCCTAAGGGTTTTTTTTTTCTTGCTTACCAGGAATAATCTTTTCCGCCAGCTCCACCTCAGTAGCTTTAATCTGGCTGCAAATGAAACGGACCTCTGTTACTTGGGTTATGGAGCACTCTGAAGGGGGTTTGTGTGTTTTTAGCCACACCTTTCAATTTCATGTAACTTAACAGCAGCTCACTGCTGACATCGTTATTCCTAACTGTATAGGAACTGTATAAATACATGGGTGGTATACAGTTAAGTCTATATGTGTTTGGACACACCTTTTGTAATTTTGCCTCTGTACACCACCACAGTGGATTTTAAATCAGACAATCAAGATGTGATTGAAGTGGAGACTTTGAGCTTTAATTTAAGGAGTTCAGCAAAATTAATGCATTAACTGTTTAGGAAATGCAGCCATATTTATACATAGTCCCCTTTTTTCAGAGGTTGATAATGGGGGAGACAGTGAAAATTACAAAAATTGTATTTATCCAGATATTTATGAACCTAACCATATGTCCAATGTGTCTGCACCTAACTGCTGTAAACTTTCTCCACTCAAAATGTAGGAATTGATCCATTTTGATGAATTACACACTTGTAAAAGTGTGGCTGGATCAAAGCAAAGAACAATAGATGTCTCAGTTCTTATCTTCACTCACTTCTCTGCTTAATTTAGTAAAATCTTCCATTGTATCCGGCTTGGTTTCCCTTTGTGCCTTTATCTTTGAAAAGTGACAAGCATTCCTTTGTTACTTTTTTCTAATTAATGTATCCATTTATTGTGTTTTGCTTTGCTGCTGATCTCCAGTTTTTCCCCAAGTAGATGTTTTATCTAATCTCCTTTCAGCAATGACACTTATATGTCAGTAAGCCCAACATCCCTTGGATGTTGTTGGATTTTTCACATAGACAGCAAAACTTCTTTGTAATAGTGCCTATTAGAAGATATGCTCAAACAAATGATACATTACATTGAAATGTTGTAGTCATATGAATAAGTGTTAAAAACTGAAAGAAGGAAGGAAAATTTATCCCTAAAGCAGACTATTTGATGCCAAATTTGTCTTCAAGAACCTCTGAATGTCATCACAGGGTATTCAGGAAACTCTGTAACTGTTGGTGTCAAAGTGCATGCAGCTGCAATCAGAAGGAGATGGTGCAGCACAAAGTTGACCTGCAAGGGAGGCATTCCAGGAAAAAGCCTTTTAGTATCCAAAAAAAAAAACAAAAACCCATGAGTTTAGAACTGTATTTTGCCATTGAACATAAAGAGCAGCAGTATTCAACTACAGTGTTGTCTGGACGGGTGACTCAAAGACAGTTGACTGGCCACAGTAAGAATAGATGTTTGGAGCAGGCAAAAAACTTTTCATGAGAAGACTCTCACACCAGCTTAGAAGCATGCTGGTGGAATTGTAAAGAAAAAAAACAATAGAGCATTTTGTGCTGTTGACCAGTATAGCTGTATTTTGCTGTGAGGCAGACCTTTCAAAAGAAAATGGTGATCCTAAGCACACTTGCAAATCCAACAGGGAAAGGCTCAAAGAAGAAATGGAGGCTTATGGACTAGCCTGTTCAAAGCTCAAATTTAAATCCTATTTAAATGTTGCAGAGTGGTTTGAAACAGGCAGTATATACAAGAAAACTCTTCAAACATCATGCATGTGATAGAATTTTCAATAGAAAAGTGGCTAAAAAAAATTCAACAAGCCTATGTTGGAGGCTGATGGAAAATTATGCCAAACACCTAAAACAAGTCATGTTCTGCATGATCAACTTTAGATGAATTTCTATGCCAGTGGGAGCGGTCTCTTCCAGGATGTCACTGTCACCATCCGTAGGCCATGAGGGGCTATAAGAACGATTTAACTGATGAAGCTATGGTGTGAGTAAATGAAGCCACTTTGTCAGCATTAGTCTAGTTCAGAGAAACATTTAATCCTAAATGTGTTCTCGAAGTATCTGTTTGTTTTATTTAGCTTTTCTTCCTCCTGTGCTGCTCTGTAGACAGACAGTGAGGAGGACCACCTCAGGCTGTCAATCATTAACATTCCTTCCACTCAAATGTCAACATAGAATACTTCTGTGGACATTAAAAGGCAGAGGAATTTTATCTTGGTGGTGTGTTTTCTTTCTGAAAAGAAAAAGTTAATGAAATGATGAGATTTAATAATATTCAGGTTTTCTTTGCACATTGCAGACATTTGGAAACACTGTAGTGTTTAGTGACATATAAATTAGCAGAAGTAATAAAATGGTGACTACAGGCAAATAGACAATCTGGTGCTATTGCAGTAAAATTAAAAATGCCTTTATCACGGACCATTATTCGCTGTTTTGCATTCTAGAATTTACCCAACTTGGCTTCCCCTCATTTAGTCTGTGTGTGCAGACAAAGAGCAGGGCTGTAAAGTGTAGGTGGTTTACCTCATGCGTTCCTCATCAGGAGCGATTATCAGCTGAGGAGCTATAAAGGTTTTACAGCACCAACTACCCCTCCTGCTTCAACCTTATTGCTGTGTTTTACAGCAACACATTAGACATTGTTTCCACTGGAGTAGCTGACAGTTGTTAGTTATCATGTGCCCTTAACTTACAATGAGCTTGTGTTACATTCATCAACACATTGTCTGCTTATGTTCTCCTATGTCTTTGCCTAGAGGGTAGACTTCTGCAGAAAAGCTCACTACTCCAGTTTTCTTCGAACACTTCAGATTTGAGATAATGACTTGGAGAAAGGATTTCAGTTATGATTTAACAGTATTAACATTATTACTGTCCAACTGACTCTGTAACCTTGTTGTAAAGGTAATAATGGGTGTTATGGGTGACCCAGAACAGATATGTACATGCAGTATGTAAAACACTGATGTGACACATACTGGCAGTGGACATGCAGTTGCATCTAAAATGAATTGCATGTTATAGGTATCTTTAAGAAATAAAAATATTCATTCTGGCTTACACTATGTATTTCCATGACTTCTCAACTAGACGTTTAATCGCTAACAGAAATACTAGGTGCTTGATTAATTATTCATCTTTTATTACTGTGCAACCAGTTAACTGTTGGTTTTAAGATATTACGCAGCCACCTGCTACTACAGCAGCGCTTCTCCCACTCCCTGTGTGACAGAAAGTTGTCAAAAAGCAAGAGAAGTAAGACAGATGACAGTCCCGCATTTCTGCAGTGCACTGATGTAGAAAATGAATGAATGCTTATGTGTAGGCATTGTCAGTATAAACTACCACAGAGCCCCTCGACCAGAGCAATGCCTAACCACGTTCTGCATGCTGCTGATGAGACCACTTCTAACGTTAGTTGTACTCGGCAAGCTAATCTGACTTGTGTGTGCGCAGTGTTATACAGTATGCCACACATTTCAGAGCCTTTGAAAGTATAATTTCATTATTGAAGAATGTGATTAATGGTTTCAGATGGCTCTTAAATATACAGATATCAATATACAATACGGACAATGTTTACCTTGTCCATTAGACTGAGCTAAATTTTCACGGTTTTCTGACCCTTAAACTAGTTGAGTAATCTGATACTTTCTTTTAAAAATCTGTTAAATCAACTAGGAAATTAGACACTAGTGACATCTGTAGATCATACATTTTCTGCACACACTACATGAGCACCATGAAGTGTGAACGTGAAATTTCATATTATGCCTGGTTGGTCAGGTGCAGCCATGTAGAAAAATTTCCATCTTCACCAAACTTACAGGGGACTCTGCACAGGTGTGGAAGTTAACCTTCAAGGAAAGAAGGCTGCTGATGAGACCACTGCTAACGACTTCTGTGTGTGCAGTATAAGATAAAGAAGGGTTATTTTGAACTGTTACTTTAGTAGCGTTCAAGAATAAACTGTGGAGCTGCAAGTGAGCAGAATAGGTCCCCTTTAATTTTGAGTGATTATATTAATGATGATAGGGAGAGTTTGAGGCTTTTTTTTTTTTTTTTTTTTTAAATTAATTTAAC
>VUQI01021564.1:0-11214 GCA_015106735.1 Paratilapia polleni
GACTTGGATGCAGCTGCTCGGCCATGGAAACCCATTCCATGAAGCTCTCTACGCACTGTTCTTGAGCTAATCTGAAGGCCACATGAAGTTTGGAGGTCTGTAGCTATTGACTCTGCAGAAAGTTGGCGACCTCTGCGCACTATGCACCTCAGCATCCACTGACCCCGCTCTGTGATTTTACGTGGCCTACCACTGGCTGAGTTGCTGTCGTTCCCAATTACTTCCACTTTGTTATAATACCACTAACAGTTGACTGTG
Organism: Paratilapia polleni; assembly: GCA_015106735.1. Classification (NCBI taxonomy): domain Eukaryota; kingdom Metazoa; phylum Chordata; class Actinopteri; order Cichliformes; family Cichlidae; genus Paratilapia; species Paratilapia polleni. Next base: position 259 of record VUQI01021564.1, read on the forward strand.
GAATATTTAGTAGCGAGGAAATTTCACGACTGGACTTATTGCACAGGTGACATCCTATCACAGTACCACGCTGGAATTCACTGAGCCTCTGAGAGCGACCCATTCTTTCACAAATGTTTGTAGAAGCAGTCTGCATGCCTAGGTGCTTGATGTTATATACCTGTGGCCATGGCAGTGATTGGAACACCTGAATTCAATGATTTGGATGGGTGAGTGAATACTTTTGGCAATACAGTGTATATGACATAACAGAGGAATGAAGGAATAAAGGAAGCGGGGAAGGATGACAGATTAATGAAACAGGTTAGCACATAAATGAATGAGGTGTGGACCACAATTTGTACTCCCCCAATATTTTACTTTCAGCTGTTTAAAATAGCGAGTTATATTAGTTGTATGTTCATTTCAGTCACAATTTTAGGGGGAAATCATAAAATTATTCTGGGTTTCATACGAGTAAGTAAGAGAGTGAAGACAGAGATTGAGAACTGGATAAGAAAAACATCAAAGATAGAAAAGTTAGAGTGAGAGTGCACTTGGGAGTGAGACTGTAAAACAAAGGAAAAGAGGTACTGCAATTGAGAGACTCTGGAATTTAACTGACATGAGACAGACAGCCATTAGCTAACAGCTGCACTGATGCCGTATAGAGATGCAAATAGACCTGCCACTGCACAGGAGACAGCTGCCAGTCCATCCAATACATCCCCCAGCCTCCGCCTATAAGACAGACAATCCATAATTACTACTTTATGCATCTAAAGGAGCTTTTAAAAATTAGCCCAAAAGGCACTAACACAAGTGAGTACCCTGAGGAATTCACTTGTCAAATGACACTTTTTTTGTCAGGCGTAGTACTGACATGCTCATGCCACATACAGAATGTAACAGTATAAAATAGGGCTGAATGAGAAAGATATTGCAGTTTGATTTGCAGATATATTGTTTAAAGTCAAGCTTCTATTTAATATTCACATGGTAATAGATAACATTTACCATTTTTTAAAAATATTTTTTAGCACAAAATTCACATTCACCAAAGTTGTGACTGTTAAATAAAAACAAAAGAAAAGGAAAGTAAAAATAATCTCAAATTAGAGCTTTCACAATTTGCTAATTACATTGTTTCAAATCACAATTTTGATTTCAAATTTATTCATCAGTCAATATGAAATCAGTGATGCATGTTTTTCCCATATATTAAATTCAGTAAAATGAACAATGTATTAGTTTTGGTTCAAGCTTCAAAGGAATAGAGCAGGCGCTTTAAGAGAGTTTATTTACTGTCATCTTTTACATCTCCATCTCTACCAGAGAAGCTTTGCATGCAACTGCTGATCTCTGTGTGGTAAGAACTGAACTCCCAACTTATTTAATCTATATTTCAATTCTAACTTATCTAAATATCTGTCTGTGTTTCATCCATTTGAATGCTAATCGTGTTTAAGATTGCATTAAAACTGAGATTTACAGTTTGCAGTCCAGTGTTTTCAAAAGCACACTTTCTGATGCACAGAATCAGTCAACCAAGAGTCATCAAAATTGAGTTTCACTTCACCATCAGGGTTAAAACTTTCCAAATATTTCAGGCTGAGAAAACACTGTCACCACAAGGTCAGTTTTGTAGCTGTTTTGGACCTTTCTGTGTGATTGCATGTCCTTCATCAGGAAATGGAGTTTGCTCAGTTGCAGGTTACCATACCATACCATACCAATTTATTTATAAAGCACATTTTAAAACAGCAGTGCTGTACAATACAAACAGAAAAAAAAAAGATCCAAAAATACATACAAACTATAAAAGGTTGTAAATTTTTATGACTTTGTGATCATTTTAGCTTGACAGCAAAGTCTATACTTGCATTTACAATTTCATGACAACATGGCTGTCTCAATTTGGCTGATCAAGATTATGTGAAATAAAGACAAGCTATTACATTTCTTCTATCTTTCAGAGGGCAAAGATGTAAACAGTAAACTCCTAAAATAATTGTAAAATGTAGGCACTGCAACCCTACAGTATTCATTATCAATTAATTTACAGATTAACAAAAAAATCCTCTACTTGACAAAGCTGGAAGGAGCGAGGCTTATTAATATGTGAGTCAAAGCCAACTTGTGTCAATGTTCTCAATTCAGAGACCGTCTCAGCAAGATGTTTGTCAAGTTGCTGACATTTCCGGTTCTGAACATTAAAGTCTCATTATTTGATTGATGTGTTTATTATAAAATAAATGACACATGGGGATCTGTGTTGATGTCATGTACAACGCACTCTTCCCTCTCTGATATCAAAGGGAGTGTTACAGTAGGGACCCGCTGCTGTTGCATATCTGAGAGGCAGTGAGTCATCCTGACACGGTCAAATGTGTCGTTTGTTTCATTTTTCAGGGCAGATAAGACACCGAAATCTTCCAACTTGTGGAAAATGCAAATAACAGAATTATCGAGTTTTGATGTAAGCGTATCCATGCTTGTTTTTGTGCCAGGCTTAATATGATTAAACTGGGACCTAGATGGCAGAACTCAATCTGCTTACAAGCCACTGTCATCAGTAGGTTGTAGTTACGTTCTCTTTCTCATACTTCATGCTCCAGTTTTGCCCAAAGAATGAGGATTAGCGTGAATAATTCATGTAAGGGCGGTTTGGAGTATGTCCTAGTTAGCATTTGCTTTGCTGACACCTGCTGGTGCATCTATTACAAAAGCAATTAGATGCATGGTCCTCTAAGGATACTCTTGCACTCTTCCATCCCCAAATACATTTGCTGTTCACTCGCTCCATCTCTTTGTGCCTCTCCTGGAGTTTCAAGGCCGTAACTTCCCGCTGACAGATTCTTCCCCCATGCTCTGCTGCTTTTTGTTGTTATCTGATTAACTGGAGCGAGAGACCAACCAGGATCCATTTCACTGCTGTCGCTCCTAATTTCATTCCAGGCTGTTTCCCAAACAATGCCTAGAATCTTAAACTTCTCCTTGTATGTCTCCTTCTAACAACTCACAAGCATGTATATTGAAATAGTTTAAGATACAGTATCTGTAGTTTTAACTTATGTTCTGTGTTATTTATGGTGTCAATTCTGCCAACAAGCGACGTGAAATGTTGTGTTTGATAATGCAGCTGACGTTCCCTTTGAAGAGCACGTGGTGAGTTAGGTTTTCACACAACGTGAACAACAACAAAACGCCCTTTTGAGTTGTGTTGTTTTCCCTAGAAGAGAAAAGTCTTTGACTTCAATTCAAATATAAAAAGAATATACAAAAACTAAAAAAACATCTAAACTTATCGTTTTCATTATCTTTTGATCCTCTCGGTTTTGGAATAAAACCGAAAGTGACATTTTTGTCTCACCAACAGTCCAATAGATATACTATACACTATTCTATAACTGATAATGCTCACGTTGCAAAACCTGGAAATGTTTGGCTATTTCACTTGAAAAAGGACTAAGATATAATAGATTACCAAAATACTGAAAATAAATTGTTTTTTGGTGAACTAATTGACTTGACTGATCATGCAATCGTTGCAGCTCTTTCTCACTATTAATCCTTAAAAACTCTTCAGACTGAAATGTTTGCAGCAACAGTCATCTGTTTAAATTTGCATTAGCAAATGTGAGTTGTCTAAGCAATGTTGGTTGTTGTTGCTGGAAGATTAAGAGTCTCACTGTTTGAAGGGGAAAAGACAAATTGCTGGTGTTTACTCTATCTGCTTACATTCTTCATGCTTTATTGGATGGTGGTGTTAAAGTGGTATACTTAGTGGCTTAAATATTTGACAATATTTTCTATTTTTGTATTAAGTTGACAATATACACTCAGTTGCCAGTTTGTTAGGTACACTTGAAATGTACAACTAAAAAAACAATAGCAACAAATTAGCAAAATATTAATGAAAATGAATTCTCTTGTCATTGAGACTCAGTTTATGAACACAACACGGACAGTTTGCACCTCCAGAAGTTCTCTGATGACTCAGTCATTGTTGGGTGTGTATCCAAGGGGAACGAACTGGAATACAAGGTGGTTATTATCAACTTTGTTGAATGATGTAGAAAGAACCACCTTCAAATAAATGCCATTAAGACAAAGGAAATGGTGATTGACTTCTGTTGCAAGTTTACACCTATGAACATTGAAGGAGTGGAGATTGAGATTGTATCGGTCTGCAAATACCTGGGTGTTCATCTCAATAACAAGCTGGACTGCTCACATAATACAGATGTCCTGTACAAGAAGGGCCAAAGTCATCTCCATTTAATGAGGAAACTGAGGTCCTCAGGTGTGTGCAGGACATTGTTAAGGACCTTCTAAGACACTGTGATAGTATCTGTAATCCTTTATGTAGCTGGGGATGTGGGAGCTCGGAGAGGGACAGGAAGAGACTGAATAAGCTAATCAGGGCTGCTGGCTCTGTCATGGGCTGCTCCTTGGACTCCATTGAGGAGGTGGGTGAGAGGAGGATGTTGGCAAAACTTAAATGCATCATGCTGAATCCCTCTCACCTTCTGCATGATACAGTGATAGCGTTAGGCAGTTCCTTCAGCAACAGACTGCTTCATCCACTGTGTAAGAAGAAATGCTACCATAGGTCCTATATCCCATCTGCCATAAGACTTACAGTACAGTACAGTCAAATTAAAGCAATATACTTTTCTAAGCAGTATTTTACCACTGTATATGTACAATGTCAATATTTATTTATACACACTGGTTTTAATATAAATAATTAAATAATTTATATATAAGTATGTATATTTTGTTTTGTTTTTGTATCTTTTTGTACATAAACTGCCAGGGTTTGGGCAGGTTTGGGGTTTCTTTCTGTCTCTCTCTCTCTCTCTCTCTGTCTCTCTCTATTCTAAGTGGAGATGTGGGCTTACCTGTGTCTCCACAGAGATGCCCCGTCCCAGGCTTGCACTCACGCACCTGTTGCGCATTCTCTTATCAAGGATGTCTACTTAAGGGCCGGCGGTGGCAGCTATTCTCCACCAGATTGTTGCTCCACCATGGTGTTTCCTGCCTGGAAATCACAGTCCGGTCCCTGGAAAAACTCACCTGTGCCTGTGAGAAGTCAAAGGATCCCAGCCAGTCAATCCTCTCTCTCTCTCTCTCTCTCTCTCTCTCTCTCACGGAGTCCGTCAGCCATTGTGGAAAGAAGGTCATACCTGCTGCCTGTCCACTCTCCGCTGAACCTTTCTTGTCTCCTCTGGAACCTTGCCAGCCCACCGGTTACCCCTCCCAAGCCTCCAGTATCTTTGCTAACAAACCCCACCCGAGTGCTCTGGCAAAAGGAGTTCCTGCCCAGGAAGGAGTTCAACTACCTGTTGCAAATTACATTCTTTCTGTAAATAAATCTTTTAAAACTTTGACTAGTTGTCTGAGTCTGCTCCTTGGGTCAGAAAATTGTAAAATCATGACATCAGTTTTTAATAATATTTATTGCTATAGTTTATTTATTCAATTTTACCCTATTTCTCTTGCTTTGTTCTATTGAGCTGATGTAACAAGTAAATTTCCCCAGCGTGGGATCAATAAAGTCTTATCTTAGGAAGTTTGACTTAACCGTATGATGATTTGACAGGGTGAAATGTGTCAGGCTCTTACATCTTATTGTAAGTAGCCTTGTCATATGTGAGACTGACTACCCAACTTTACTTAATTAGCCAACGTTTTTGCCACAGGTTTCATGTATTTTATCCACAACAGTTCTTCACTTTAAGGTTTCTATGACTGTTAAGTTGTACAGTGGCCCTGTATAACTTTTCCTCAGAGGCTTGTGTTTCCTTTACTAAGACAGTAACATGTGCGGATGGCCTGATCCAGATTTTTCCGGTTCCAGTCCGATACGATACCTTGGCTGTGGGTATCTGCAGATACAGAGTACCGATCCGATACCAGTGTTAAATTAGTGTTAATCTATTTATACCAGTGTTAAACTGTATCCCTCATTAAGAGAAAGAGAATGGGAATCATTCTTTTTTGTGTAAGGAAACATCAACTTCAACTTAAAAAGCTTTCCTAACTTTGCAAAATAAAACGTAACAAATAAATACATCCAAGAACATATATTTCAAAGTGAGAGTCACTAGGCTGCAAACTGCTGTCATTTACAGTCACAGTGCTTTCTCCTTTTTCCTCCTCATACACAGGTGTGGAGCTGACACAGCTGAAGTAAAATGATATTCAGTTGCGCTGACAACACGTTTTCAACATAAGTAGTATTAGAAAAGCTCACCGTGTGTTACACTGAACCAACGTCCTTAGCTTCTTAGAAGGTCTCTGACCGAACATGATGAGAGTGAAAGTAAACGAGTGAGTGAGTGAGACTTTGACCACAGTTTTCAGTTAAGTAAAAAACCTTTGCAAGCATACAAATAGAAGCTGTTGTTGTAGCAGTGTGACATACCTCCAAACTGCTGTTGCTCGGCTGTTAGCTTCCTCCATGCTACATTAACTCTGCTGCTAGCTGCTGCTGGTGCACGAAGAAGTATACAAAGAACGACACAGAATGGATGGATGCATCAGATCATGGATTAACTCAGTGTCACCGATATCCAGCTTTGTGGGTTAGTATCGGACTGATATCTGACCCAAATATCAAATCCGTATCCGTAATAACATGCTATATTTAGCTAACATAATCACTTGATGCCTGTTATTGGAAGTGGGCTATGGTTCTATAGATTTTAATACTAGTTTAATTCTTAAATGAATCAGTTTTTAAATAATGCCATTTACTGTATAAATTTGTCCTTGACAAATATTTTATTTGCCAGATACTTGGTGACAAATAAATAACAAATACATAAATACGTATTATAATCAGCTGCCTTTACAGTGAATCTCTCATCCTGCAGATAAACTTCAACTCCACCATCTTGGACTGCAGCTGGCAGCAGTAGACCTTGTTCTGCTCTGCAGCCAAGGTGAGCTCAGCGTAGTCCACCTACTGCAGGTTCTAGTTAGAGTGGCCCCCAGTGTTGCTACAGATGTCCAAAGCAAAAGAAGGACTACTGTCACCAGCTGCAGTACAAAACAGTGAGATTGGAGTCAATCAGGGACCACAACAACAGCCCTACCAGCCAGCAGTGACTAAACTCTAAAAACAAGGCTGACAGGAATGTTCATTGCAGATTGTGTTGCTCTCAGACAGATAAAGAAATTAAATGGGTCACTAAATAGACTTGGGCAACGTTCCCTTCTAAGGTTCATGTGTGGGCAACACTGCTAGAATTGTTTCTGTGAAGCTATTTCACATATTGTCAGTATGATAACTGTGGAAATTGTGAACAAGAAATTTAGAACTTCAGCAGTGTTTATATCGCCTAGTTTTAATTCAGACTGATTTCAGGCCAGTGTGGCATGTTGGTGATTATTATTGAGATCCTTCCTCAGTTCATAGAATGACTACAAGTAAAATCCACTAATAGTAATAAATGCCTTCTGTATGATTCTATTTGTCATTTCAGATATCTAAATGACTGAAAGCTGATATCTCTGAAAGTCCTGAAAATCTCCCGTTCCAAAGCAATGCCCTTCTGAAAGAGTTAAGCCATTGTGACTAAGCTAATAAAACTGTCAAGATTAGAAACCACAGAGAAAACATATCAAGTGCATCTAAACTTCCTAAATCAAATTGATAAGATCAGTGAGCTGTAGTTTAGTCCCGGTAGGGCAATAAACATGGCTTATTTTCTCTGCATAATTGGCCCAGAAACAATTTTAACAATCCCCACCTGACCCCAGACAAACCCCGTGGCTGGAAATTAGTGCTTGAGGATTGTAGGAGTAAGTCACAAAGGCCTTTGAAGAGTCTTCTTTGAGCTCTAATAATTTGGCCCTATAGGGAGGTCTCTGTGTGGTTTGAGTGGTGCCTCACACTGAGCCAGAGCCTATGAGGCTTTACAGAGATAACTCAGAATTATTGGTAATAAAGCTCCCTGGATTAAAGCACGGCTTGTATGTGACTGTGAGTGTGTGTGTTTGTGTGACAGAGCTCTCATACACGTCTTGATGTATTCTTGTTTATTCACCTCTATATGAATGTGTCGAGATTCCTAACTGTTTAAAATAGAAACACGATGTAAGTTGAGAGAAAGAAGAAAACAATGCAACCGTCATCAAGCTAACAGCAGTACGTCTGGTATTTCATGTTGATTCTTCTATGGGATTCAAATGAGCAGGAACACACGTTGAGTAGGCTTGATGGCTCAATCAGTGCAAGTTAATTACAGTCTCAGCTGGGAAGAGGCGCAGACAGAGAAGATCACCTCTGTACAGATTGTGGAGCACAGTTTTAGGGTCTCCTGAAGGGCACATTACGTGAGCTGGGAGACGGAGAAGGGAATGAGGCTATGTGGCAATGATGGAGTGTTGAAAAAAGCAGCAGGCATAAACAGAACTCCTCATTAGCTATATGAAACTGTGGAGCATAACTAGCAAGTCTCTCAAAGAGCAAAACAGAATCAAAGGCAAATAAAATTGGGAACATCAATAAACAAGCCCTCTATGTAACCAATGAAGTAGTAATTGAATTGTGTTGACAAAGTCTGCTTGGTCAAAGGGACGACTCAGAAGCCAGCTTTTATCTGTATTGTGTCAGTTAAAAGAAGCACAGAAGAAGTGGTTAATTAGTTCCTCCACGGCTGTTGTGCTGCACATTTCTGCAAAAAAAGTTCTTTGACTCTCCTGTCATAATTGTGCTGTCGGTTTTTTTGTGGCTCAAATAAGTGGAAATGTTCTCAGGAGAATAAATAAAAGGTTTGAAAAAAATAGGTAAGGTTAAATCAACGGCACGGCACTACTGTCTGAATTCATAAAAGGCAGGTATCATTTAGATTCTTCTCTTGTGCCTAAACTTAACAAATATGAATGTTTACTGCTGAACACCACAGTAGAGTGTATTTCTCCTGTCACTTCCCCTATGAGGACAAGCCCCATTGTAACATTTTGGATGGGCTTCTAAAAATCTGGTATTAATGAGTTTTATGATATCAGATAAAACCAATGTTGTCCCAAATGAAAGCTAGTATATCAGCATATAGAATTTAATAGGAGAGCTCCAGATGGTCTCATAATTTAAGATCCTGTCAGAGCTCCCCTCTGTTTATAATTTAATGGGGATTTTGTTCAGTGATACTGGCACCAGCATATTCTTTTATGTATTATTTTCTCAGTACTCAAAAGCAGAATTTTCTTTTTTTCTCCCTAAATTTTTCCCAAATACAATTGTAAATGCACACAGTGCTAAAATCCAGTTGGTACTGGATCCAATTGGTGACTACTTTTTATCTCAGAATATTAGAAAATGTCTTACCTTTAAAAGTTCCTAAGGCAAAGAGACAGTTATATCATAATAGGACATGTTTTTAATTGGTTACATCATTATAATTCTAAATAACTGATTTATTCTTTTGTCAATGAAATGGCAGGCATAAGCAAAAAGTGTGGGTCTGACCAAAGGTCCAAATCCCCCAAATCCCCCAAATCAAGATTTAAAAAGTCCCATTTTTTTCTTTTGTTATTCTGTATCTAAAATAATTGATCAACTACTGAACTAACCAATCATCGCAGCTCTACAATAAGTGTCATTATTTTAGAAAATGCCTTGTGAAAGGATTAGTCTTCATGCTAAAAACAACGTGTTTTAAATTGTGATCAGGGCTTATAATTCTGAATCATGTAAAAGAACAGCTGTACTGTATTGTGTTTTACTATAGCTAAATGCATACAGCTTACAGTCCCTGTTCGCTCTCCATGCATGAAGAACAGCATCAGAGTGCTTTGACTGAGCCCCACTCAGGCCTTCTGGGAGAGCTCTGTCACTTTAAAGTTCTCGATCATAGGGAGGATTTCACCATCATCAGTGCACTCTGAACCAGCAGCTGCCGCTGCTGCTGTGTCAAGACACCACTCAAAAACCTGCAGGGCTCAACATGAGCAACACAGGGTATTGATCTTTTTGACTCATACTGCGAGAAAAAAGAATTTCAGCCAGACTTTTCGCTGTAAACTGCCTTCACCTTCGCTGCTTCAGTGCTTGGAGTTTTATCTGATGTCCTTGCATGGAAAGAGGAATTTTGACAAAGACAAACTTAGCACATTCATGGTGAGTTTGAAATTAGACAGAGGAGAATTTCTAGGGCTTAATCAAAAGTCAAACGGTGCGACCTGCAAATTATAGATGTTTAGCTACGATAGTGCAACTCCATTAAGCCTGCTGCTCAGCCATGTGTGAGTGCTTTCTGTCACTGAAAATGATTTTAAATAATTTTTGAAGCAATTATGATTCTAACTAATGATGAAGAGTATACTGATACATGGAGAGAGTGTTATATGCAGGTGTGTATGTGTCTCTATGTGTGACAAAGAGTGATAAGATGTCTCTAGGCACCCACCAGTATGCATGTCATGCAGCGCCTCACTTGAACTCAGTGTATGGGACATTTAACGTGTCTTTGCTTCCATGAAGCTCCAGACTCATGCTGGGATTTGACTAACCAGGGGGACTGAGTGCAAGCTCTGCAATTGGTTGGCATCAACAAGGCCGTTCTGGGCTCATTAAATCCCCAGATGGCGAGGGCACAGGAGCAGCAGAGTGAATAGTATTATTACCCAGCAGGGTGAGCCATGGACCAAATGGTGTCCTGGTTTGGCTCAGGACCGCCAAACCACATCAAATCATTTCTAGCTGTGAGCTCATCTGCTAAATGGTTTATGTCACTGGATGAGCTTTTTAAACATAATCCTTGGAGTGTAGTGTGCAATTTTTTCATTTCCACAAACAATCCTAACCATTGTTTTACAATATTTATTTGTGTAGAATACAGTGTGTGAGTGTGTGTGTGTGTGTGGGGGGGGGGGGGGGGGGGGGGGGTGGGTGGGTGTGTGTGTGTGTGTGTGTGTGGTGGGTGTGGGGGGGGGGGGGGGGTGTGTGTGTGTGGGGGGGGG
>VUQI01021564.1:11234-25290 GCA_015106735.1 Paratilapia polleni
TAGTAGAGAAGTGTGTCACAGTGTGATGTCTTGACATATCAAATATTCAGTGAAATCAGAGAGACAAGGTTAAGATGGTTTGGACCTGCGCAGGCCTGCTACGATGTATGGTTTCGAGATGATGACACTAACAAAAGAGCAGGAGGCAGAGCTGGAGGTGGCAGAGTTGAAGATGCTAAGATTTTTATTGGGAGTGACCAGGTGGGACAGGATTAGAAATGAGTATCTCAGAGGAAAGCTCAGGTTGGGCAGTTTGGAGACAAAGTTAGAGAGGCAAGGCAAGGCTAAGGCTAAGGATAAGACATGTGCAGAGGAGGGATAGTGGATATATTGGACAAAGGATGTTGAAGATGGAACTGCAAGGCAGGAGGAAAAGAGGAAGACCACAGAGAAGGTTCATGGATGTAGTAAAGGAGGATATGCAGAGGGTTGTTGTGACAGAAGAGGATGCTAGGGGATAGGGTGAGATGGAGGCAATTGATCTGCTGTGGTGACCCCTAAAGGGAGCAGCCGAAAGAAGTTTGAAGAAGAAGTTTGCTATTACCGACAAGAAAAGAACGATTATTTATCTGAAACCAGAGAAATTTTTATTTAAATGGTCCCAAGCCTTTAAATAAATGACTAAAAAGTCCATTATCAAATATATTTCTGATTAATTGATTTGCTGTTCAACTAAGTGAGTAATCTGTTAATTGACTAACTGTTGCATCTCCAGACAAAATAAGGCAAGTTGAAAAAAGGCTCAAGAGACAGAGAAATCTTCTTTGCAAACCTACTTGCTTGCTGCTTTGCAGTGAATGAATCCCCATAACTGCACTGATGTAGTTTCCTATGCAAGAATGAAATGTGGGGGAGTGAAAGTTACCTGTTAACTCAACTTCTAGAAATACCTACATCACTCTGTTCCTCAAAATAAATGAAAAACTGTAAACACATACAGTATTGTGGTTATCATTATTAAAGCATTGTATCTGCCGGTGATGTTGCTGACCATCATCAATCAACATACTGCTTTTAACGCCCTTCTGTGGAGTTGTCTCATGGAGACTGCTGCATAGATTGTATTTGCCTTCAGTTATATGGTGCCTATATAGAAATGGACCCAAGCTAAACACAGACTCTAGTAAGCATTGCTCTGTGTAGTGCTTTTCACAGACAAAAACCACAAAGTGCTTTACAAATGCAATACATAGCATACAATAATGGAATTAAAAGAAAGACATTGAAATTTAAAGCAGTACAAAAATTGAAAGAACCCTGGAATTAAAATCAGTAAACATTTCAAATAAAGCACACTGGAACTAAAAGCAATGCATGAAATAAAAGAACAAAATACAATAAAACTCCACAATCTCACAAAATCTCTGATTGTCTCAGTTTTCGACAAATCTTCATCTGCTCCAAACTTGGCAGGTGCATTGCTGCGAACACAAAAAAAGTGCAGTGCGGAGTTTGAGGTTGTTTGGATGAGTGGCTGTCATATTTTGGTTAAAAGTTTTTCTTCGTTACCATTTTCTTCCGGCGTGGCTCCTGCCTCCTTCACTCTGTGTATTAGGTAAGGGGCACATATACACACAAAGGCATGTTTTTTTGTCCATCTTTAAGAGGATATTCCGTTTTCAGTAATACATTCCCAGGCCTCTTAACCCTAAGTTTAACCATCTCAACTAAGTGGCAAAATCTTACCCTAACTGTCCCTTAAACCTAAGTTCAACAGTAAAAAGTCTTAACCCTCAAACAGGTGTGGAAGAAGGTTCTAACTTGTACAAAAGCCCTAATGACAGCTGGGAATCGAATAAGCTGAAGAAGACGGATGGATGGATGGATGGATGATCGTTTAAAACTCAAGCTCATTTGCATAAACACATATGGACATGTTTCTTATTTAATTTAATTTATTTTTGTGAGAAATGACTTCCCCGAGAAACCTTCTACCTACAGTCTGCCTAATCTGCACATCCATGTTTTGAACAGGCACAGTCTTACACACACTAACTAAATTATTGTCTATATGTGACATATTTAGGGAACATCTGTAAATGGTACCAAAAAAAACAAAAAACATGGGTCATTCTCTCCTCAAACAAGAGTTACAGTAGTAAATAAAAAAAGTTAAAAGCAGTGCAAGAATTAAGAATTAAAAATGCACACAGATCTGATGCAGGAGCAGAAGCATTTTACACGTCTGGTTCCATAGACTGAAAAGTTCAGATCATTAGGTGGGTGTGTGGGAGTCAGGGGTTTCAGGGCTCATTGTAACTTTTACAACTTTTAGAAACTTTTTTGGAACTTTTTTGGTCTTTTGAAGTGGAAACCCCACTATTTTTTTGTTTCAGAAACAATATATAATACAATATAAGAATTTATTTGGAGCCCTTGTTGTTAGAATTAGGCAGTAGTAGTAACTTTGACAGAAGCTTATGAACTAATAAAACATTACAACACTAAAACAAGTATTTCATGAAATATATTTTTATAATTTGCCAAAGTAACTTTTAACATCTTGATGTCCTCACCTTAAAAGTGTAAATTTCATAATGTCCATTGCAAAGACAGAAGAGAAACACACACGAGCACACATGTTATGTCAACAGTGTGAGAGAATTCACAAACAGATGTAACGACCAAACCGAGTGCTTAAAAAGGAGAGCAGTTCCAACAGTGCAGATGGTCCTGGCAGGGACAAAATATCATCCAGAAACCCTGCTGTCTCTCACAGCCTAATTCACCTCCCACTTAACACCACCCTCACATGGACCAAATAATAGTTGTTCTCAATCAGCGGAGCATAGGCTGTATACATGACAATGTTCCACCTGATTTCAGACTTAAAAACTAAAACATTCTCAGATCACACATACTTGACATTTGTCTCCTGTGCTATGTAATCAGCAGATCAAAGCTTTACAAAAGTAAGAAATAATTTTGCATGTTTGGTCCTCACGCTGAGAAATAGCTTGTTAGCCAGGTCCTGTTTAGTAAATGTATTCAGTTCATCACGTCAGAAAGAATGAAAAGACATCTGAAAAAGCGGCATCTATTTTGGATACAGGAGAGCCTCATAAAGGAGAGAGAAAACTGTTTGGCTCCCTTATTATCTGTGGCATGCAGACAGCTGGGGGGAAACTGAGAGGTTTATGAGTAATAGGATGAAGAAGAAAGCTGTGGGCCCTGGATTTGTGATTAGTTATATTTTCTAGACTTTAGATGTGTCAGCTCCAGATTGTTTGCATCTCAGTATATCCTCACACCACATGGGCATCAGTTTTTAATGGACTTAGATACCCACAGGAAATTTGTTTCTTGGAGACAAATTTAATCAATCACATGAAAATACAGTGATTTCTCCTCTACGGTACGTTACTGAAGGCTTATCACTCTCCTGCTAGCAACATCTATTGGTGTGCAAGTGCAGCAGGGCCCTGTATTCTCTGGGGGGCAGACAGCTTATTCCTTCAGTCACATTGCAGCAAGAGATTGACATAATTCTTCCTGCTCATTTATCAAAAAGACAAATGATAAATTAAATATTGCTTTAATTATTGTTTTATTGTTTATTTTTGCAAGGACAGTGCACGTAAAAGATAATTGAAGTTAGCTAGCTGCTAACTTCAATTATTCAAGTATATCAGTTATTGTTACTGTACATTTAAGTTTTAGTTTGGAAGAGAGTTTGTATCTATGCAATTGTAATAACTGGTTGTGTGTGAAATGGCAGGGGAATTAATTTTAAATCTCTGGCAATTGTGATATGTGTGCAAAATGTTTCTTCTGCAGGTACTATGAAATATTTCCTGTTTCATTATGATTAATTATTACCTCCATTTTCTTAAATGCTTATCCAATTCAGGCTTGTTGGGAGGTCGCCAGTTTAACACAGAAATAATTTTTTTCTTTTATTTTTATAGTTACTTATTACCATTTGACAGTAGAAAAACAAGGTGAAAGCACAATGATATCACCAAGGTGTTTATATGCAAATATATTTGAAAAATGTTGTCTATGTACTGATGATATTGACTGATTACGTTTTAAGGTGTTTTACCATAAATTAAAAAAAATACAAAAATAAAGAAATTTTGAAACTGTCAAAACATTTTGTCAGGTTTTTTTTTTGGTTTTTTTTGAGAAATGGTAAACAGCATTTTAACTTTACACACACCAGCCACTTTGTTAGGTACACCTGTTCAAATGCTCATTACCACAACTATTTAATCAGCCAATCACATGGCAGCAACTCAATGTATTTAGACATGTAGACATGGTCAAGACGACCTGCTGAAGTTCAAACCGAGCATCAGAATGGGGTAGAAAAGTGATTTAAGTGACTTTGAATGTGACATGGTTGTTGGTGCCAGACGGGCTGATCTGAGGATTTCAGAAACGGCTGATCTACTGGGATTTTCCCACACAACCATTTCTAGAGTTTACAGAGAGTGGGGGGGATATTTTCTTGGCACACTTTGGGCCCCTTTGTACCAACTGAGCATCATTTAAATGCCACGGCCTACCTGAGTATTGTTGCTGACCATGTCCATCTCTTTATGACCATAAATCTACTGGTGGCTGCTTCTAGCAGGATAATGCACCATGTCACAAAGCTCAGATCATCTCAAACTAGTTTCTTGAACATGGCAATGAGTTCACTGTACTCAAATGGCCTCCACAGTTACCTGATCTCAAACCAAAGGGTTGTGGTGGAATGGTAGATTCACATTGCAGATGTGCAGCCAGTAAATCTGCAGCCACTGTGTGATGCTATTGTGTCAATATAGACCAAAATCTCTGAAGAATGTTTCTAGCACCTTGTTGAAACTATGCAACAAAGGGGGTTCAACCCTGTACTAGCGAGGTGTGCCTAATAAAGTGTCCGGTAAGTGTACGATTCTATTTTGAAAAGAAAATGACAGTAAATCCATTTTTGATACATTCATTCCCAAATAGTCTTTTTACAAACAACTTTCTTTTGAAACTATAAAAATCAGTGGTTCACTCTCAATCTTTTTACTTTATAACTTTAGGCAAATCAGTGAGTACAGAGATGGTTCAAAGACTTCTGAAGTGGTGTACATAAACAGGACTGTTAAAGTTTTAGTGGAGTTGGAAATATGAATATAATCAAAACTTTCACTGGGATTTGGCACCACTGGGAGAACAAGTACTGGAAGGAGGCGCATAGATTTTCCACTGATTACAAATAATGCTCATTTAAGATAAGAAAGCATGACATAGAAAAGCATGTAAACGCATTAGATGGTAATTAACCATTAATTAACCTATAAATGAGATTTATCCTGCTGTAAATTTGTTATACATACATGTAAACATGTTGCAGACATCTGTTACACATTCATTACAGAAACATCTATATTAATTATTCCTGGATACATAAAACATTACTATGGTTTCACTGGGATCTCATTCCAATTATATCCAATTGCTGCTGCAGCAAATGGTGGGGGTGGGGATTAGTTAATTAAAAAATCTGGTATATAACAAAGACAAACAGTGCAAAAATAATATTCTAATCGCCATCTCATTACATGGCTTGACAATTTACTGAGGGTTTATAGATTTCAGGATATATTTTTATTGACATGTTTCATCCCTGCAACTCACTCTGAAAGCTGCCTCTGGATTGTTATGCAGGTCGATGTGCAATATTATAATCTATGCACCTTTATAAATCACCACCTGTACAGTGTAAACCCAAATAACTTAACAGTAATTAAAAAAGACATTTGATTGTCTTATTTTTTTTTAAGATGATGAATTAGCTTTCCAATTTTAAACAGTTGGTTTACATGTATCTTTTGATTGCACTGCTTATTAAGTCAACTGCTTATTAAGTGAATAAGCTTATTTAAACTTAATAAGCACTTTCATTCACCTCTCGCATAAGATTCACGTAATAGAACTTAAATAAGCACACTCGTTTGTTTACTAAACTCAGTATTTACCAGTTTCTTTAATTTGTTTTTACTTACACACAGGCAATGCAACAAATTCCATTCTAACAAGTGTTGTTGGTACAAAGCTTCTCAAATGAAATAATATAATCACAGTTGCTGATAGTTAATTGCAATTGATCCTCATTACTTTTGTCTTGCATGGGGCATTTATGGTGAGTGATGGCTTGATAAGCATTAGCAAGACAGTTTAAGGTTTGTATCACAGCTTTTTATTTTAACACTGAGCATAGCGTTATATTGCACTCTGTGAGAGGATGGTGACCGTTGTCAAGCAAGCAACCCACTGCACCCATGGTGTCACATGAAAGTAAAGAAACACAACCTGACCAACTGAGCTGTAAACATCATCACAGACTATAAGCTTTGGAAACACAAACCTGAAACGTTCTTAATATGCCCACTCAGGATACTGAGTGGACATAATACACCAGACAAACAGCTGTCAGCAGCCGAAATAAGCATAAATGCACGTGTTCTCCTCAGTCTTACATTGCTCACATTAACCACTTGACACCGCTAACATGATCATACTGATATTAGTCAGACACACTTAAGTTGAAATATTAAAAACAAGTTCAATTAAATTATGCTTTTATAGGGTTCCTTACTCCCCAAATAGGTCAGATAAATAAAAAAAAATCAGGTAAAGTCACTCAGATAGAAAGAAAACTTTACAGAAACTGAAAACAAGTTTGTACATTAAAAAAAAAGTTTATTTTACCCTTTATTTTCCTAGATCTTTAGATTTACCTTTAAGATTGTGAGCTCAATGCAGGTAAAAGATCCTGGTGTTCATTATTCTGCTCTTTCTTTTCTTTTCTTTTTTTTTTTTTTGAGACAAGGCTACCTTTGTAAAACTTCATAATGTCATGTATTCCTCTGCAACAGTGGAGTAAAAAACAATATGTCTGATGCTTTGACTGAATTGAGGTGTGTGTCTGGGGTTCTTTGACTGATGGGTTGGATCGTCTGTATTTATGGCAACTGCACTAATAATCAAAAAACAATAGTGTTCGGTCTATGGTCAGAAGTTATCTCTGTTGTTCATTACATGTGCACATATTTGGTTCAACTTGGTACCCTTGATCAGCTCACGGTGCCTGTTTTAGATTTTTCTTAGTGCTTTTAGCTTTTTTTGTTGATGCAGACCTATGGATAGCACATAATAAAAAAAAATATTAATTTAAAAAATCACAAACAAGAATGAATAAAATGCACACACATGAATGATAACACCTTCATCAGGGACTGAAAAGAAAGTTTTCTTTTGTTTGAAAAGTCCAACTCATATTGATGTATTCATGCCAGGAGGCTTCAGATGGTCTTTTCTGCCAATAGAGACCCTGTAAACAAGCAGTGATTTTGCTGCCTGCGTTTGTATGGAAGACTGAGTAGCCTTTGAAGCTGCCCATGATGGAGAAAACCTGCCAATGAGCTCTACAGACAACTCTGGCAACAATATACTTCTTTCCATTTCTAAGGTTTACTTGAAAAACTTCTTTTCTCTCTAAAGGTGCAGATATCCCATGTATGATTTTGTTTGCCTGCATGTGTGCACATATAATGTGTGCACTGATGTATGAAGCTTCCCTGGAAGAGTGAGCAGTCTATTTGTATGAAGGGAGAAAACAATATTTATCACCTGAAACACCTGAATAAATAAATTCACTTAAGTTTTTGCACAAAACTAGCTGCACATACGCTAAGACAGAATATGACCAGTCACATGTAATACATTTGAAATGTATGCTTCATAAGAAAAGGGATTATATTGGTAATGGTTAAAGTTATAATAATTTCTATATAAAAATTCTTTATTTGAAACTTGTCAGATTTAAGATTATAGTAAAAAGTAAAAAGCTCTATAGTGCGACTTCACCTTACATTTGTGAAGGACTAGCGGTCTCCACTTTCACTTTTATTAATAACATGATATTGATTTCATCCGTATTACCTGGCTCCACTTATTTGTGTCCTCGCTCCCCTCTCTTGAAACTCTGCCTCGTTCCTCAAAGCAGAACTCAGAGGACTGTGACGACCTTAATGGTGTGGAAGACCTCAATCGATTTTCAGGTCAGATGAGGCCAGAGGTTGTGTGAGATATGAAATGGACCTATGACATATTCCTCTCTCTAGACTGTTGGAAGTTCTTCTGGGAGATGTACTTCATCACTAACTCGGGATGATGCAGCCAGCCAGATTTAAAGAAAACAGGTCCAACAGCAGCACTTTATTATGACCTGGCATGCTTTGAAGATCTCATATTGATCATGTTCTTTTTTCTTTTCAGACGTGATGTGAATAGTTCAGATTGCCATAAGGGCAGTTATAGACCAATTTCCAACCTCCCTTTTAGTTCAGAAATTCTTGAAAGAGTTGTTGTAAAACAGCTATGTGATCATCTGCAGAAGAATGGTTTACTTGAGTTTCATTCAGGATTTAGAGGTCATCATAGCACAGAAGCAGCACTAAAGAAGGTTACCAATGATCTTCTTATGTCCCCCTAACAGCGGACAGCACATTGCTAGAGCTCAGTGCAGCATTCGATATACATTTGCTATAAGTAAGAAAACATTTTACTACACATTTTAGAACACACTGTTGGTATTAAAGGAAATCCCCTGCACTGGTTTGAATTGTATCTGTTTGATAGATTCCAATTTGTGCAATGGGGAGTATTCTTCACAGACAAAAGTTAGGCATGGTATTCCACAGGGTTATGTGCTAGGACCAATATTTTTTACATTACACATGCTTCCCTTGACTTAATAGAAAACACATCATACATTTCATTGCTCTGGAGATGGTACACAGTTATATTTATCTATGAAGCCAGATGACAAAAATCAATTAGTTAAACTAAAGCCGTGTCTTAAAGACATAAAGACCTGTAAATTTCTTCTCCTAAATTCGGACAAAACTAAAGTTATTGTAGTTGAACAGTTGTTGTAGGAACCCGCTTCTTAACTATTGCCAAGAAAATATTTTTTAAACTGGAAATCAAAAAGATCACTACATTTGAACCATTGGATCAGTTTTCTCACAGAATACATCACTTTAACAACATATTACCACAGAAATTATATACCTTTATTGAATGACATCCAGAACCATTTCTGACTCATCTTGGCCTGGGGCTGAAGCCATGCACATCTCCACAAACACATAAAAAATACACAACTATCAGTAGTATTGTTAGTAAAATTATATTATTGTTATTGTTTTCACTACTATTGACAGAATCAATATTAGTATCAGTATCTGCATCTAAATTTAGATGCAGATACATATAATATAATTTGCATAATCTGTATATATGGAATGATATATAAAATATATAAATATGTACTATATAAATGCATTCATAAAGTTTTGTCACCATACTTTTTACAAATCCATACCATTTTGGCAAATCTTGCATCACAGTCCTTGGACAGTGCTGCAACACTTCGAGTTAAAAGTTAGACCTTTGAAGGCAGCCTCTGTACCCTGTGAATTCGTTGTGGCAATTTTCTAGCAGTATGCAGATTAATCGATAATGAAAGTAATTATTTGTCGCAGGACTAACATTATAATGTCACCATTAAGATTAGCCTATTAATTGATCAGGTGTCCATGTGTTTTGTCAGCAAAAAATGACAAACATTCACTGGTTTCAGCTATTCAAATGAAATTCTTTTCCTTATTCTTAATTTTTTATCTTTGTAATTTGAGTTTGAGGTGTTGAGACTGAAGGTGTCACTTTAGGCTTTGTGAACTTGACATTTTACACTATTTTTTTTACACTTGATAGACTAAATTAGTATTAGAATAATTGGAAAAATCATTAGTATGAGTTTGATAAATGATGTTCACTGTGATTGTATTTCATGCCAGTGTAAAGAAAGGAGGAAGTATCTGAGATGAGCAGTCAAAATGATGACTAACTCCTTCACAGTGGCTCAAACTAATGTCAGGGCATTAGTCACAGGGTACTCAATCACACAGTCTTAATACACCTCTTAATTGGAAGGAGTGCATTTTTTATAATCTGACAAGCTGTCTCCTGTTGAGATGTTGCTGCTGACCGTGCATGCTCTAAATTCTGAATGACACTGTGAATACCTGGTGACGTGGGCTGGTAATAGAAGCTGGCAGCTCATCTGCTCCTTCCCAATTGCTTGCTGCTGAAATGCAGCTTCTGCACTTCTGTCATAGACCAGATGAAACAGCAGTTACTTAGAAAAGCAGACAAGTTGTTCCGATTAGCAAAAACAGAAGAGTGAACTTCATCAAAACTGACAAGCTGAAAGTTGCAACTGTTGCCAGAGTGAACAGTATTTTAAAATCTGTCATAGTAACACTATAATCAGAACCAAAGTCATAGCTGTATTATAAACAAGTTCTCTATTAATGGTTATTTTTGTTTGTTGCTTAATCTGTCAGTTATTTTCTTGAATGGTCATTCACTGTTGAAACTATAAAATGCCATAAGACAGTGAGAAAATATAAATAAAATCCCACACTGGGAGGACTGGGAAAACCATAAAATATTGTCTTCTACAGATCAAACCCAGTGACTTTGGCTTTTCCTCACAAAATTACTTAAATTATTTCTGTGTTATTAAACTGAACAATTAAATGCTTTCTATCATAAATGCAATGATGACATATTCTAATATGCATGTTTTTGGTGATCTTTGTTTGGAAATCATGAAGCATTATGACCAACAGAGGAACAGATACAGTGCATTAATCACGTAAGTATTCAATATCCAACTGTTATGATCTTATCCATGTGCTGAAGCCCAATATGAGAGATACACTCAAGTTGTCCTTTAGTGTCAGTGTGTGACATACCAGATCATGGCAATGGTGAGATGGGTCTTACTCTCAACATCTCACATTGAGAAGCTGAGAGCAGGGTACCCCTTGGTGTCACACATAAGCACACACTAAAGTGTGAAAGGGGAATATTTTAACCCTAACCGAAGTCTGTTTCAGTACATAACAAAAAGATTTCTGTGCCTTAAGGGGACCAAGTAGTTTTGGGGGGCTAAACTTGACTAAGCAGTGAATAAAAGTGAAAGTAAAAAGCGAATGAAAACAAAAACACAAAACACAAAGCTTCCAAATGGGACACAAACTGCAATTTCCTGGCTGAGAAACCTGAACTCTAAGCACCTTAGCTTTTGGTGTCCAATATTGCTGTGGCTTGTGCACCACTGTCCAAAGGACAGGACTAACCCTAACCCTGAAAGTAGTATTCAGCGCCCTGAGATAATGAATGTACTCCTGGCTTAATTCTAAAATAATGCAATTGTGGTGATGATGTCAGTATATTATAATATTGATTTGAATACTGAGACTAAAAGAAACAAAAGACAGAATCAATGCATTTCAGTACTGAAACATAAATATTGGTGGCAGTCGAGGATGCTGGATAGACTTGGTGTGCCCAAATGTATAGTGAGGGTGCATTCAGTGAGATTTTCAACTCCCACCTCTGGCAGAACTTCAACAGCATTCCAAGGGAGGCTGGGGACATTGAGTATGAATGGACAATGTTCTGTACCTCCATTGCTGTACAGAGTTATGGTTGTAAGGTGGTTGATGCCTGTTGTGGCAGTAACCTCAGAACCAGATGGTGGATACCAGAGGTGAAGGATTAGATTCACCCTGAGTTTCTCAATGCTCTGGCTGTTGATACGTCTCTGCAATATTGTGTGGAAGTCGGGGACGGTGCCTCTGGATTGGTGGACTGGGGTAGTGGTTCCCATCTTCAAGGAGCATGTGATCCAACTTCAGGGGGATCACACTCTTCAGCTTCTCCGGTGCTCCAGAGATCCTGTGTGGAGATGGGGGAGTTCCAGAAGGACAACCATCACTGCAGCCCTCCACCAATCTGGGCTTTATGGCAGAGTGGTTAGACGGAAGTCTCTCCTCAGTACAAAACACATGAAAGCGCACTTGGAGTTTGCAAAAAAGTACCTGAAGGACTCACAGACTGTGAGGAACAAGATTCTCTGGTCTGATGAAACCAAGATTGAACTGTTTGGCCTCAATTCTAAACTTGTTGCATCATAATCAGAAAGACTCAAGGCTGTAATTGCTGCCAAAGTTGGTTCAACTAAGTACTAAATCAAGGGTCTGAATACTTATTTAAATGTGATATTTCAGTTTTTTTCTTTTTTATAAATTTACAGAAAATCCTAAAATTCTGTTTTCAATTTGTCATTATGAGGTACTGAGTGTAGAATAATGAGGGAACAAAATAATTTAAATGACTGTAGCATCAGGCTGCAACAAAACAAAATTGAAAAAAGTGAATGGGGTCTGAATACTTTCTGAACCCACTGTAATTTTACATGAGCACTGAGTTTTGCTCAGTTTGCAGTACATAAGGCTTAATGTATTCAGCGTTCATCTTTGCATTGATGTTATAGAGTAGCCCACAGTCCATTTTCTGTGCTTTTTGAAAGTGCAGCTATAGAAACAGCCTTAACTGCATCACCTATGTCCCTTGTAGCAAAACAACATACTGTAGTTTTCTGGAGACTAATTAGTACATCTGTTAGAGCTATCACATTAGAAAAAAATAATCATAATAATTACAATTGATTATTTATTACAGAAGTTATTTATGACGCAAATTTATTCTGATTCCCACTTTCAGTGTGAAGACCTGTCAGTCTTCTCTGTTTTATATCATTGTGATTCAAAAATCTTCTGGTTTTGGACTGGTGGTTGGGCAAAGCACATTTTTAAAATGTCAACTGGGGCTGTAGAGAATTGTGTTGTATGCTTTTTTTTTTATGTTTTGTATACTAAAAATCAACTAATGCTCAATAGAACAATTTTTCACTGAAATATCTCTTAGTTTCAGCCCTAAAGTCTATTTATTATGTGTTTCCTCAATGACACAAAGAGGACAACACATTGATTAAAAGAAAAAAAATCACAACAGAGAATAATGTGGGAGAAAATGGAGATGAAAATAGAAGAAAGAAGCACGGCAATGGAAGCCTATCAGAAAAGATGGAGGGAATAATAAAATGGCAGTGTTGGTCTTGATGGTAATAGTTTGGTGCTGGCAAATTCTCTGTGCTCCTTCAGCTTAATTTGTTCACAGAAGTCACATATCCTTTGGAAATAAGGGCTTTGTAATGAGCACCTGATTGCAGATAACCTTTGTATAGCTCAATGTTTTTGATTTGACTTCTCCAGCATGACAAGTCTTTTTTGTGACCTAGATATTTATTCTCAAAAAGCTCTCCTGATTACAAATTGCTACCTAGCGCTGTAATTGCGGTATTGACCTTTGAGTTTTGTTTATGCCACATCAAACAAAGAAATAAATAATCCAAAGTTGATTTGTCATTTTTAAAAAAAAACAAACTGCAAAGATGAAGATAGAAAAAATGTAAACCCAAGTAAGGCCAGGAACATTAAAGCCACCCTTAAAAAAATAAAAAAATTAAAGAAATGCAAAGATAGGCAAGATAGTGGATTCAAACCCAGGACCTTCTTGCTATGAGGCAACGGTGGTAACCACCGCACCACCTGTGCTGCAAATAAAAATCATTCTGAAAAGCAAGGATCAAAGAAGACAGTGACATGAGCGAGGTTACATGAGATAACATTTTATTTAACTATAAGACCAAGTTCCTGTTTATTGTTATACTGTATACATTTGATCCACTAATATTTCGTTTCACATTGACTGATGCAAGCGCACTAAAGAACTTTACTTTACATGACATACCAGTGTCCTGTTGTCATCACCTATGTGGGCTATGTCTCTGCGCACTTGACATTGTCTGTAGATGGCATGCAGTTGACATTGGTGTGTTGTCATTTTTTGTTTGAACGAATGTAGAAAAATCAACAGATTCATTGTGTTGTCAGAATAGCAATACTAAGGCATTGCTCCCAGCAGCACCAATTTCAAGCACAGTACTCTGTTGCTCTCCCTTCACATCTTTTCTCTCTTGTCCTCTCCAAAAAAATACCTAGGATGGATGTTTGGAGGGTGTTTTTCTTTTTCTTTTTCTTTTCTTTTTTTTTTTTTTGACTTTTAATAATATTGTTGACCACATTGCAAA
>VUQI01021569.1:0-10963 GCA_015106735.1 Paratilapia polleni
AGACCTTGTCATGGCCAGCCCAATCTCCAGACCTGAATCCCATTGAAAACCTCTGGAATGTGATCAAGAGGAAGATGGATGGTCACAAGCCATCAAACAAAGCTGAGCTGCTTGAATTCTTGCACCAGGAATGGCATAAAGTCACCCAACAGCAATGTGAAAGACTGGTGGAGAGCATGCCAAGACGCATGAAAGCTGTGATTGCAAATCAGGGTTATTCCACCAAATACTGATTTCTGAACACTTCCTAAGTTAAAACATTAGTAATGTGTTGTTTAAAAATGAATATGAACTTGTTTTTTTTTTTGCATTATTTGAGGTCTGAAAACACTGGACCTTTTTTGGTATTTTGACCATTTTTCATTTTCTGCAAATAAATAATTTATAGAATAAAACAAAAATGTTCATTTTACTCAAACATATACCTATAAATAGCAAAATCAGAGAAACTGATAATTTTGGAGTGGTCTCTTAATTTTTTCTGGAGCTGTATATTGCGTACCTTTCAGGGCATGCGTAAAGTAGTGATACTCAAAAAAAATATATATATTTGTCTTTCATGATCCATGTTTTTCTGTTTAGCATTTTTGTGAATAGAATTTGACACATTCTTCCTTTTTTCTTTCTCTTTGTCCTTAGGCTCATATTGTCTTCAAGCCCACTGTACAGCAGCAGAGGAAGTGTGAAAACTGCACAGAAAGTGCTATAGAGGGCATGCTTACTGTCAAATATGATGTGAACAGAGATAGC
Source organism: Paratilapia polleni (assembly GCA_015106735.1). Classification (NCBI taxonomy): domain Eukaryota; kingdom Metazoa; phylum Chordata; class Actinopteri; order Cichliformes; family Cichlidae; genus Paratilapia; species Paratilapia polleni. The sequence goes on from VUQI01021569.1 coordinate 751, forward strand.
AATGCTGGCGAACTGCAGGTATTGTGCACTTAACCACCAAGTATCATGCAAAAAAAAAAACCACTCCAATTTCTAAAAAATGTTTTGGATACAGTTGATTGGAAATGTCAATTTTTCAAGTTTCCACTGTTTCCTGCAGGTCTCAGATGGCCACTTTATTCATTTCTTTGCTCCGTCCAACCTCTCCCCTCTTCCGAAAAACATTGTGTTTGTCATTGATGTCAGCGGGTCCATGTGGGGGGTCAAAATGAAGCAAGTAAGTGAGTGTACAGCAGGGTTAACTTCTGCGCACTTTGGCCTCTCCAACATTCCTCCCGCTCCCTTCTCAATCTGCTTCCATCTTTTGTAAAACACTGCAGCCAAGTGGCAGTTTTTCAGAATACATTCAAGTCCAGGCTTCTCTCACAGACGGTGCAGGCCATGAAGGCTATTTTGGATGACCTGACCATCGATGATAACTTCAGCATCATAGACTTTAACCACAATGTGCGCTGCTGGAGTGAGGAGCTGGTGCCCGGCTCTTCCATTCAGATTGTAGATGCCAAGAGATACATTGAGAGGATTAAACCCAATGGGGGTATGACACAGTATTATCCTATAATCAAAAGGGTTGCTTGAATTACCATTTCTATGTTAATGACTACATTTTATTGACTGCAGGCACCAACATCAATGAGGCCCTATTGAGAGCAATTCAGATGTTGGTGAGGGCGTCCAATCAGGGCCTCATCGGCTCGCGCTCAGTCTCCATGATCATTCTGGTGTCTGATGGAGACCCCACTGTTGGTAAGGCAGACTGACTGATTCAGTTGGAAGTAGAACTAGAAAACAGTGTGTAAGAACTGGTGAAAGTAGTGGCTCTAACAAGCAAAATACTATAATTTTCCATCCAGAAAACAATAATTCTTAAAAATAACCAAATAACCATATTTGGACAAAAGAGTGGACTGTTATCAGCTAACACTAGCAAGACTGGTTATCAAGCTGCATCCATAGGCTGCATGGGTGCACCACACAAACACAGACACCTGCTAATTGGTGTGGTTTTCACACACCAAAACTGGAGCACAGATTTCTAGGATGGTCTGTTGGTATAATTAACTAAATACTAAGTCATATGACCACACAGCAACACCACAAACATAAGGTGAAGCTTCGCAGACAGCTAGAGGCCTGTGTTAACAGGGGGGGCAGTTATATAAAAATTCACCCTGGTACAGTTGTTATGAAGGGGGAAATTTGGCTATAGATAACAAATTAATTTTTGGGCCAAGCTGCAGATGTGTTTGTTTTTGCTATAAAGTTAGGCATTTTAACATGGGAGTCTATGGGGACTCACTTTTGGCGCCAGCCCCAAATGGACATTCGAGGAACTGCAGTTTTTGGTAGTTCCATGTTAGCTTTGTTTTTCAGCTCCAAAGGTTTCTTAGTTAAAACATACGGTGTTTAAAGACCATATGAAGGACTACTCCACACTACTGTGGACAGTTTTGCAAAGCCTGCAGTAGACTATTGAACATAATTTTCACACCTTGTAGATGATGTGTAGTTAACAAGGAAAAAGTCACAAAAATACTGGTATGGTCCTTTACCACCAATATTTTAGGCATAGAAAATTTAAAAAAAATATACTCTTTAGCCTATGAGATGAAGGTGCAGAATAATTTTTAGGTGGAAACAGCTGATTTAACATAGTTTTTCTCTGCAGGTGAGATCAAGCTCAGCACCATCCAGAAGAATGTGAAGCGACAGATGAGGGAGGAGTTTTCACTGTTCTCTCTGGGCATCGGCTTTGACGTGGACTATGACTTCCTTGAACGTATCGCCATGGAGAACAGGGGCATGGCTCAGAGGATCTATGCTAACCATGATGCTGCAGAACAGCTACGGGTATGAAAAAAAAAAAGTCCAACTCTGCATCACTCACTAATAGAAGTAAACTGCTTGATGTTATTACCTGGGACTCAGTTCAATGCCAAGCTGTGCCAGTCATGGTGCAGGAGGTCAAAGATTTATAACTTTAGTTAACAAAAGTTATGGCTAAAGAAAAATGTATCCTGCAAGATAAAATCTGCATTTGTCAGATGCAGAAACCTTGCCATGCTTAACTAGCATGCTGTAAGCCCTAACCTCCTCTTCTTCTTCTCTCTCCACAGACGTTTTATAGCCAGATTTCCTCTCCTCTCTTGAGAAGGATCACCGTTCAGTTCGCAGATGACACAGTTACAGAAGTCACCCAGAATCGCTTCGATAAATTTTTCAGTGGATCCGAGCTGGTGGTGGCTGGGAAGGTGCTGCTGTCTGAGAGCAACACACTGACCAGCTTCACCATAGCATCTGCTGTAAGTGGAACGCCCCCAGTCTTACACTTATAACACACTGACATCACCACTAATCCATCAATAAGTAAACCATAAATCTAAAGGGTTCTGTGGTTAAAACACAACTTTATATCATAAAAAGTATTGTATTTTAATATTTGTTTGTTTTACCGCTTCATGTTTTCTAATATTATTTAAATGCAGCTATTTTAGATGTTTAGAGGGGGGAAATCACTCGATAACAGTTAATGGTCAGAGTAGTAGACAGTGCCTCAAGGTCATGGGTGAAGGGACGTGAAGGAATGAAACTTTACTATCAGTGGCCCCTGCTACATTTTGACCTGCAGGCCAACCTGGACATCACTTTGGAGACGGAGGCTGACACCACAGAGCTGGACACAGAGCTGGCCAAACAGCAGCACTCGTTCACTGGGTTTGCCCGGCAGATGTGGGCTTACCTTACTGTTAAACAGCTGATCAGTGAAAGGTGAGAGGCTGGAGACAAATTGCTCCATATATTTATATGCAGGAAACATGGAAACATGTCTGGTTTGTAATTATTGTAAATAAATGCAAAATAATAGATCTTAACAAAGACAAATCACATACATTTGCTTTTGAATATAACACCAAGCAATACCAGTGGCCCTCTATTACATGTCAAAGTCAACCCCCCAGAAAACATGTTTTCTGTAGAAGTATTCTTAAAGTAAAGAGTGAATTTGTGGTATTGTCAGTATTTGACAGCTGCAGATGTGGTTCCCCTCCAGGTCTCTGGCTCCAACAGCTGCCAAAAAGAGGAAGATCACTCAGCGGATCATGAATCTGGCTGTGGAGCATCAGTTCGTCACTCCTCTCACCGCTCTGCTGGTGGAGAGCGAGGACGCCTCGGAGAGGCTGCTGGCTGACTCTCCAAGGGACCCCAAACTTGGCTGCTGCTCAGGTGCCTGGCAAAAGGCAGCATAATTGTTTGACACTAAACAAAACAGACGCTACATGGTTAAGGTAGAAAATGAGGAAGGGAAAGGATCCTTAAGCAATTAAAGCACATGTAAAAGAAAAGAAAGGACACAAAATGTGATTATACATATATGAATGAAATATATGTAAAATGTGATATGTTATACTCTCTCACATGTATATAGGAGGAGGATTAACATCACGTAGTATGGATCAGATCGTTTACCAGGCTCCACCCTGGGTTCAGATTACCACACCACAGCCCCCAAGTCAGGTTGAGAAGGGTCCAGAGGAGTACACTCTGCCTCCAAAGGTTAACTTAGGTAACACAGGCTGTACACACACTTACAGAGCATCACGGATACCTTTCCAGCTGCAGTGTTACATGTGAACAGCACTCAATGCATAACCAGCTCAGTGCTTCTTTTCAGTGGATAACGACCCTCACTTCATCATCCACCTGCCCAGAAGTAACATGGACGTTTGCTTCAACATTGACTCCAAACCTGGACATATTCTCAACCTGCTGTCTGACAGTGGAACAGGTACTAAATGTTCAAATAAATATGTTTTAGTGACTGCTCTGGTTCGTTTTTCCTTACCACTACAAGTTAATAAGGGTTGCATCTACATTTTACTCTAAATTAGGGATGCACAGATCCAATATTAGGATCGGATGTCCTTGACAGTTGGTGCCTTGTCCACGCGTTGAATATCAAGAGACTGCTTAGCCGACTGTCAAATAAATGGGCAGCCTGGTTCTGCTAAAGGGTCTCTTCCTGTTAAAAGAGAGTTCTTTCTCCCCACCATCGCCAAGTTCTTGCTCATAGTGGATCAGCTGATTGTTTAGCTTCTCTCGATTATTGTAGGGTTTTAGCTTGCAATATAAAGCGCCTTGATACAGCTGTTCCTGTGATCTGGCACTTCAATAAAAAACTGAATTGAATATAGTGTGACATTATAGTTCATGGATTAACCCTCCTCTCCTGTCCTGAAGGTGTGACTGTGAACGGTCAGTTAATCGGTTCTAAGAAGGTGAACATAAGCAAAGTCAGCACCTACTTTGGCACCATCGCTGTTTACTACCAGCTGGATGGAGTCAGTGTGACAGTCAACACTGACAGCATCGCCATGACTGATGGCAGAAACAACCACTCCTTCACCTGGGGGTCCACAGCTGAAATAAGACAGGATGGGTAGCTGACTTACCTTTAACTGAAGTGTCTGCCTTGCTTTCAGAGTCAGTTTGGCTAAAGCTGTTGTGTTTCTGTTTCAGGGTGAGAATTTCCATTGTGAAGAACTCTCATGTAATCATCACAATAAATAACAGTACACAGGTGATGGTGTTGCTTCACCGTGTGTGGAAGAAGCATCCTGTCAACGTTGACTTTCTTGGTATTTACATTCCCAGCGACAACCAGTACTCACCTCTAGTCCACGGACTCATAGGTAGGTCTAGATGGTATGAAGCACCCAGCAACCTCACAGCAATCAATCATTAGAGCAAAGTTGTTAGATTTAATAGAGTTATTGACATTGCAGTGGTAAGAGATACTATAGGAGGAACTAGCAATGGCCCAGAGGTAACATATAGAACAAAAACAGCATGGGACCAAGGATCGAGCCTTGAGGAACCCCACATAAGAGAGGAACAGAGGAAAACATGTAATTTTGATGCAAATATTGAAGTCTCTGTCAGACAAATATGATGAAAACCACTTAAGAGCAGTACCAGAAATTAGGACTGCTCAATTAAAAATCATAATCATGATTCTTTTGGTCAACACTGATGTCATGATTAATTAACATAACCTGACTTTTGAAACGGCATGCTTTTGTTAAACTTTTAAAAAAGTAGTATTTGTTGTTCTTTGCCGGACATCTTGAAACCAAAGTTGACCAAAGTCTCTCTTTCTATCATCTTTGCTTGACCTGAACTAAACCTGCTACAGCCTGTCAGGGATTGGGTTTGGGCTCTTAGAGAGGGGCACGTTCCTGTAAAGGAATGCAGCACAATAGTTGTTGTGTCTTTATTATCTTGTTTTTAAACTTGTTGGAAGCCACAAGTCATCAAACAGTTCAGTGATATGCATAAGGGAGCAGTCAATATGTTGTAAACAGAAGGCAGCATTTTCTTGTGATGCAGCCTCACATTTTCTTAACATCTTGGACAGTTTCCATAATTGTAATGGAGTATTCATGTCGATTAACTGCACAGCCCTATCAGAAATACTAACAAAGTTCAATTAGACTGGCATGCTAAAGCTGATCAAGCTTTATTATCTGTTGAGTTAAATTCGAATTGGAATCAAAGAACATATTGGTATAACTGAAACTACATGTTAACATAAATATTAAAGTACAGATTGTTTAGACTTCAAGACTGAATACTGGGAGAAATTAGTTGCAGCATGTAGTGGCCATTAGTGGCACTGCACTATATTTGCATTAAACATTAGATCTGAGTGGTATTAAGTGTTCCAGAAAAATTCCAGAAACAAGTGTACAAATATTGCAGGATAGATAAACCTGCTATATTAAAGATCTGTTATGTGTAATTTCAGCTAACATCTAACATCACAATTTACCTAATATAACTGATAGATTTTAAGATAAAAATGCGATCCCACAGGGCAATTTTCTAGAGAGCCTGAGGTGAGCTTCCATGACATCCATGAAGGAGCTGATCCTCTAAAGAAGGAGGCCACCATGGAGGTGAAGGGCAACAGGCTGCTTGTCACCAGGTACATCTTAACCCATAAAAAAAAAAAACTAAGTGTAAACAAACAAACTTCTTGTTAAAACTATACATTCTTGTTTTTGTTTGTGTCAGGGGCTGGCAGAAGGACTACAGGCGTGATAAGAAGCGCGGCTCCAACGTTTACTGTTGGTTCATTCATAACAGTGGGAAAGGCTTCATTGATGGCCATTACACCGACTACATCGTTCCAAATCTAAACAGCTTCCTCCACATGCTCTGAGCAGCCATTCAAGTACCCTGTGCTGCTATTAAATCCCCGGGGGTCGGTAAAGAAAATTGCAACCATTAAAAAAGGAGCCAGATGAAAAAGGGGAAGACAATGTAACATTTTTTTTCCACTGATGTCACAAGTAAATTTATTAATTTTAGTTTCCACAGCACACCAGAAGTAACGTTTGTCAAATTTATTTGGACAAAATATACATCTGAAATGTTAAAATCAACTCAGATACTAAATAAAAAGAAACAAAAATAAACTGAACACATTGCTCCAAGTTGTTCTGGTTCTTCAAGCAGGTGCATTCTGGGATACGTATATGTACAGGTGAATCTTGGGGAATTAACTCTGACACAGTAGAGTCCTTCAGCCAAAAGGCTACCTGAAGTTTAAACAGGAGGTATGCTTATTCAGGCCAGTTTTGAGAAATCCTCGTAGGCGATATCCACCCTCTTTCCTTTCTGAGGACCCTGAGGATGAAAAGAAATTTGAATGGCTACAGCGGAACAGGCAAGAACATGGACAGTAGCTACAGCAAACCAAGAATACGAATCCAAAAAATAGGGAGCAATAATCTGTATATAGTGCAGGGGATTGCAGTCTAACCAAGTATGCTCTTCTTTAAATATATACTGAATGTGGTCAAATTTGATTATTCTTACACTGTTTGAATATGACGAGTTTGGAAGCCTTTTTGAAACTTTAGATAAAATAATTTAATTGCTTGTTTTCTTTATTAAAAATGTTGGAATGGACTAATAAGCCACTACTCAAAGGTCTTTCTTGTTAGAAAAAAAGTCATCTGCCTCTGTGTAATCTGGGGATCTCTGAGCTACTGTACTGATACATAACCGAAACAGTGGTAAAAACCAACGTGTGCCGGATTACAAAAATCGACAGGTGCACACAGTTGTGGTGTCACTTTCGTCTCACACCACCATTCACGAGAGCATCAACAGCAGGTTTAAACATCCTTTAATTGTATACAAAAAGCCTGGTTTGACTTTTAATTTTTGAGCCACATTTGTAATATGAATCTTAAATGAAAATTTGTGGTCAAGCCAAATATTTAAGTATTTGTAAAGAAAAAAAATGGCAAGACTCATAAGGATGATGTTAAAAGTTTTAATTTCAGGTAAGTTTGAATTAAGGGAATGTTAATTGCAAAGCATAAAAAACAGACTGAATGTGGTGGAGCCTTAGGCACATAGAATCAGCAGTATCATCAGCAAAGAAATGGATATGTGAATATTATTGGAAACAATGAAGTCATTTATGTATAAACAACAATGGGCCAAGGATACAACCCTGTGGCCATTTCTAATGGTTTAAAAATTGTTTGATTGAATATCATCAGAAACTCTTATTAACAGAATTCTGCAGTAATCATTAATTATTTAAGCCATGTTTTATGCGCAAAAGCTGGTTTTAGCTTCTAACACACGAGGCAGTACTTCATGTCATTGTTTGGTCTGTTAATTGAACAAAGCAATCTGAAGATTTCTGATTAAAGAAATAAAGTAAATGCAGACTGTTATTTGAAAATAGTCTAACAATTGTCTATATTTATTTATACAGGCAGATTAAAGAAAGATGTCTAAAATTTGACATATATTAAAGCCGGAAATTAAAAAGAAAACTTACGGAGTCAAGTGTGAGTGTAGCGCTGAAATTTTTTTCATCTATCCCCTCCAGCAGGGCCTCCATGTCTCTGTAAGGACCGTTCAGGATCAAAACCCTTTTACCTGCAGACATTTTGACAACAAGTTTGATACCAGAACAATTAAAAACTTCAAGCTAATTTTTTTTTTTCTGTGGGTTAGATTTTAAATGGTCTGTGTGGTTTACCTGGTGCAGGTATAACTGTCTCTACGTGATTCTGGTCAAGTTTCAGTTTGTCTCCGGAGTCGATCATTTTCACCACTGCAGTGTATTTGTCTCGCACCTCCTATGAATAGAAAGGATCCACTGCTATAAGAATCACAGGCCTTCTTTCTTTACACACTGCCACCCAAAATGAAATAAAAAGCCACATTACCATGATGACAGCTTTCTTCTTGTGGTACTTCTCCCCGAGTCTTTTGGTGATGATTTTTACTATGATGTTGGGCTGCAGCCAGTAATCTGTTCTGACTGACTGCTGCTTCTTCTTCTCCTCCATCTGAGCAAAAACAAACCACACACCTGATTAATAAACTGAGCAGCAGTTAACTGAAGACAAAATGCAAACACATCCAGAATCCCCACCTCTATGATCTCCTCCAGGGCAGACTTCCTCTTCTTCTCCCCTTTGGAGTCTGAACTGGAGTCTTTCCTTTTGACTGAGGAGGAGGATGATGATGATGATGATGATGATGCTTTAAGAGCACTAGCACCCAGAACAGAACTAAAGGGAGACACAAGCACCCACTTAGAGATGGAAAGGCTGAATTATATAATAATGCCTTCTACACAGAGACCTCTGTACCTTGATTTGGAGGGGCCGGCGACAGAGGAACAGGCACCCAGGTTGAAAGCAACTGCAAGAGAGAAGCATGTAAAGGTCAGTGGAAATACATTTGTCTCTTGAAAATGTATTGACAAAATAAGAAAAAAAAAACCACAAACCTTTTTCTTCCTCATTCTCACGTTTGAGCTCTGTGTAAACTGGAGCTTCCTACAGAATAAAACCACCTCGATTACAAAGGGTCTGTAGTACATTTTAGCTGAACCAACAAAGTATAGGCTGAGGCTCAGGTCTCCCTTTGTTGGTACTCACATCTGTGCCCTTGCCTTCACGGCCTCTGCGGACCTGCTCCTCGATCATCTTGGCGTTCCTCTCCTCGTCATCAAGCTCCTGTTTCTTCTTCCTTGCCTGCTCCTCTTGGTGGCGGATGGTCTCCGGGTCGCGGTCGATGTACTGGATGTACCAGCCTTTGGGTGTCTCGTCAACTTTGCACAAACCTAGTGATGATATTTAACAAGTTTAAAGTAGAGTTATTTCTTTGATGCAGCAGTAACAGCATCTAGTTTGTGTCCGGTTTGCAAGTGGCAAAGTAACATCCACACGACGGCTCAGTGTTATTCAGTTTACCTGTCAGTTTTTCCCCAACCCATCTCCAAACCATACAGTGGTGTGAAAAAGTATTTACTTTCCTGATTTCTTATTTTTTGCATATTTGTCAAACTTAAATGTTTCAGATTATCAAACTAATTTTAATATTAGACAAAGATAACCCGAGTAAATACAAAGTCCAGTTTTTGAATGATGATTTCATTTATTAAGGGAAAAAGCTATCCAAACCTACGCTGCCCTGTATGAAAAAGTAATTGCCCCCCTTGTTAAATCATGAATTAACATGAATTAACCAGACCTGTTGAATCAAGAAATCACTTAAATAGAACCTGTCTGACAAAGTGAAGCAGGCTAAAAGATCTCAAAAAGCAACACATCATGCCATGATCTAAAGAAACTCAAGAAGAGATGAGAAACAAAGTCATTGACATCTATGAGTCTGGAAAGGGTTACAAAGCCATTTCTAAGGCTTTGGGACTCAAGAAGAACCACGGTGAGAGCCATTATCCACAAATGGAGAAAGCTTGGAACAGTGGTGAACCTTCCCAGGAGTGGCCGGCCTACCAAAATGACTCCAAGAGCGCATCGACGACTCATCCAGGAGGTCACAAAAGAACCCAGAAGAACATCTAAAGAACTGCAGGCCTCACTTGGCTCAGTTAAGGTCAGTGTTCATGATTCAACAATAAGAAAGAGACTGGGCAAAAATGGCATCCATGGGAGAGTTCCAAGGAGAAAACCACTGCTGACCAAAAAGGACGTAAAGGCTCGTCTCACGTTTGCCAAAAGACATCTTGATGATCCCCAAGACTTTTGGGAAAATATTCTGTGGACTGATGAGACAAAAGTTGAACTTTTTGGAAGGTTTGCGTCCTGTTACATCTGGTATAAAACTAACA
>VUQI01021572.1:4062-32132 GCA_015106735.1 Paratilapia polleni
GGGGGGATGCCCCTGAAGCAAAAGATGGGTGGTTTGAAGTCACAGTCGTGGTTGAGGTCAACTTCAAGGTCACTGCAGTGATGCCAGTCTATTTCAATCCTCAGTCTCAGCCCTGGCCCAGTCCCAGCTTCCATCCGAGACGCAGAGGATGGAATGTCACGAAGCTAAATTGCTCTCTGCCTCCATTTGCAGCATCCGTCAGACACTGCCTGGGTTTATTAAGTTCCTTCCAATCCTTTTCACCTTTCAGCAGTCAGGCAGTACTGTCGAAATCTCCCTTTGGCTGCACTTGTGTGTGTGTGTGTGTGTGTGTTGATCTATCGTCCCTTTCACAGAGTTTTCTGATGCCCGTTGGCCGAGAGCTTCCCAGATTCAGGGTCTGTGGGGCTGTTTGACAGTTGCAATTTATCCAGACCTGGGCAGTGGGAGATAAGGCAGAAAAATCTCATTAAAAAGCCTCAGACTTTCACTTAGACAGAGGTATCGATGTCCTTTTCCCCCTCAGTGCTTCTGTCTGGCATTTTCTAACCCTACCCCACCCTGTGTATCAAACATACAGGGCCTGTCACCACAAGCCTTGGGGACCAGTCCCATCCTCTGTCACATGTCAGTTCGGCAGCACACTGGATGTGTTGTGCTATCTGAGAGAAATAAACACCATTTCTCTCCAAAGCTACAGAGTAGGTTGGAGTTGTCAATGCTTCAGACCAAAGCTTTGTGGATACAAAATTAGGATTAAATTGAGCAGTCAAAAGCTATTATCAGATAGACTGAGGATAGATATGAGGACCAATACATCCAAAGCTATACCAACTGAGGCAAATCAAAGAATATGCACTGTTGTATACTGAAAGCTGCTGGTATATATGTATATACCCTGGAGATGAATTTACCTAAAGCCTTTAGGAGCTCCTCCCGGACTGCTGAGGTGAATTTTCTCACAAGACAAAGTGTTGTCACGACTGCAAACAGCAGGTTGTATGAAAGGACAATGTAAAAGTTTCCCAGCCAATTAAATCTGCCAAAGTCTCCTAAAAGATCAAACCTGGTGATGCCTGTGAAAGACAGAGACACGCACAACATATAACTGGGTTAGAAGTGAGGTTGACATTCATTGAAAAATGTGTTATTTCTTACTCAGAACTGTGACAACCTGACCTTTAATAACTCTTCATAAAAAGTTGTGATAACCAAGACTCGAAATGTTTTCTCCTGAATTGAATTCCACAAAATAAACAAAAATCTGAAAAAAATGAAGTTAATTTTTCCCAAGGCTCCTTCTGACAAGACAAGTATTGTTCGTAAGAATTCTTCCTAACAAAAGCATGGGGCTGCAGCAAACTTATGAGGCATGTTGAAAATGTCATTCTCCCCCAGCCCATCTTGTTCAAGACGTTTTAAAAAACAAAACAAAACATCTAATCTGAAAGAAGGGCTTACATACAAAAACAATCTGTGTGTTTCAGGTATAATCTCATCTTGAAGATGTTTAAAAACTTGTCCACACGCTCATGTGATTGAGTCAATAAACTAACTTCCATGGAGTGGAGGGGGTCCACAATTCCTAGCAGATTTGCACCTGAATCTAAAAGACTACTGTTAAAAGTAACCTGCATCAGACATTTCCACTCTCTTCAATACCCTGCTCTTACAAAGTGTGATCTTAAAGTTCAGGGACTATTAAAAATATCAAAAGATATAGATTTATATTTGGCCAATTTGCCCTTCAAGTTCATCTTCTCATGTACCTCTAGACTGCTATTAGCACTGCAGCCACTTTTAGAACACTCTGTGGAAGTCCTGTTATGACCGCTTGTGCCACTGCAATTTCACCATGTATCTTTAATTTGCACGGAGAGCAAGCATCAACTTCTGTGTCAAGTGTCACCACTGGTGATGAGACATGGGTATACATCGACAGCCACGCTAACACAATTTCCCAAAACTGATATACCAGCTGTGTGTCGCTGTTTTGACATAGTGAAGGAGATCCAGCATGCATTGCAGAGGCACAGGTACCAGTGGTCAGATCGGGATTTCAGGCAGCGATCTTAAAAACAGCAGCCGTGCTTAAAGTGGTCCAGAGGTACAGAACAAGATGACCTTGAAGGGAGATTTTCCAAATTTAAAAAGGTAAGAATTTTGATAGCCTCGATATCTATTATGATGGTCACTGGTGAAACACGAATAAGATTATGTATCTTTTTTGACAGGGACTGAAGCGATTTCACTCAGGCTTGGGTAAACATTCACTGACCCGCTGCACAGCAAAATATATGCTTATTTTTATCACTTGGCTGCATCTTGGTTACTGTGAGCACTGTTCCCTGTGAAACAGAAAAAGATGGGGGGCTAAGTATAGCAGCAAAGGTGGCTTGCAGGTGGACTTCATCTCTCCTTCAGACAAAGACAAAGGAGCAGTTCCTCCCGCAGTTCCCTCTTAGCTCCACACTGCTAGACCAATTTCAAACCATCTGTCACAGCTGATCACATGTGGCTTGGAAAGCCATCAACACCCATTTGTTTTCCTTCTTACCCATCCTGGCCTGCTAATCCACACGTTCCTGCACTTTAGGATGGGATAGCTGTGCCATCCCATAAAGTACTGAGGGGATAATAAAGCTTTCAATAACCTGTGCATACAGTTCTATTTAATGTTATTAAATCACCTTCTTTTATGTTAATTTTGCATGCAACAATGATGAAGGACATTACTGCATCAATATTTAAAGTCCAAGCATCATAACAGTATTCTATCTTGCTATCTGTATGCAGAAATCATATTTACATGCATCAGACTGAGGAAGCCCTAGTCCCTGGACATTCAAATTCTCCTGTAACATCTTCACAACCTCTGTCATTAATTAGATTGGGCGATCGATTCAGCGTCTGGAGAGATGTATTTACAGCCACAGTAAGCGGTTTGGCAAGCATCAAGGACCTTTAACAAAATTGCCTGTGAAAAGATGGTGAGAGAGAGATGATGGAGACCCCAGTCAATACAGCTAGCCACCGTGGTCTGGCTAAATTCATTTCTGATGCCAAAGGTTTTGATCTTGGTTTGGTAATTTGAGACAATCAAATTGAGGGTTAAAAAAAAACAAAAAAACAAGATGTTCAGTCTTTGAAATGTCAGTAGAGCGCAGGAGACATTATCATGCTGCTGTTGCCCGATTTCAGACAGAACCGTCAACACGTTACACTGCGTTTCCACCGCCTTCACTCAGCAGAGACCAACATAACCCCATCATTTTTAGTCGAGCCTAATACGTAGCTATGCCAACATGCTGATTTTGTCAAAGTTTTATGTACGAATCGGTGCAAAGTAAAAACAAACTACAGTGTCTGACGATATTGCCACTAATCAAGCTGGATTTGATGGCGATGCAGCTGGGTTTGCACAGACAGGGACATTAAAGTTTAGCCATTCAGCACCATCTGTAACATCTGGAGGAACTGGTTATGATATGCATTTGATGTAACTAACCATTTGTCACTACACTATCAGACATACTGTGTGTTGAAGTACTACTCCCTTTTCTCTTATACAGTGCATGTTTACCCCCACCAACATAAAAACACCTCACGTCAACACACAAAACCCTTTCTTGTCTCTTAACATCTCACTTTGTCACACTCAACTCTTTGCACGTTTTTTTTTTTTTTTTTTTATATCTTGTACTGGGCGGCCTTTTCTCCTCAGCTCTGTCTCATGCATTTATTCCTTTTCATCCATTCAGTGTCACAAAGCAGAACCTGTTGATATTTTGTAAAGCTCCCAGTGAGTCACTGTATGCTCACTCCGTCCTATTTTCCCACTCTGTTGCTCTCACACATACTTGCATACGCACGCGTGCGCGTGCACACACACACACACACACACACACACACACAGAGTAGTGCTATTTAAACAGCTGTGCTCTGCACTCTGCATGTTTATTAGTGCCATTGTGATGTGATTTTTCTTCTCCCTGCACTCCTTTCTAATGTCACTATGTGAAACTATAGGAGAATTCAAATCCTGTGACCTGGTGTTGGTGGTAGCAATGAAAATTGCTGTGGGAGAGGAACATTCAATCTTTTTCTTGTTTGTGATAAGGTCAGAATGACAGCTCTGATAAATCTGTAACCTACATTTCAATCATTCAAATATAATGCAATATATATACGAGCTTCGGTAAAGCTCACTAATGAACATGTTATGGCTTGTTTCTAACTCTCATTAACAAAATCTGTTTTTGGACAGGACTGTTTCTTGTCTGTTCTGTATGTTCAGATTATAACGGAGATACTGTGTGCCTGTCTCGGCCAGGAGAATCCTGAAAAGGGGCTTTTTATCTCTGAGGTATTCCTTGGTAAACCTGCAGTGTGGAACTTTTGTATCCCTGTTCTGGCAGTGAGAGTTATTACACAAACTGCTGTCATGTCTTTACAACAACAAGGAAAAGCCATACACCAAAGGTAGTCTGGGAACCCATCGGCTAGCCTGCTGACTTAGCTATTGGGGGATATAGACAATAATTTGGTGCTTCCGGTATATCCAGAAAAATCTGAAACAGTGGATAACTGATATCCTGTTGCATCCACCAGGTATTGTTTAATAATGCAGATATTTTTTTTAAAAAGCTAATAACAAAACAACATCATCTGTAAATGATAGACTGTTTATAGAGATTACACCAATGGTCCTTGCTGTCGATCACTATCTTTTTTAGACCGTTATCCTTCCTATGAATGCAGAGTTTCTTTCTTTCTTTCTTTTTTTTTTCTAAATCTGTACTCCTAGTGTTGTAGCTTACTCTGTCCCTGCTGCTACCTTTGCTGCTCTCTTAAAATCTGGAAAACCAATTATTGCTGGTTGCACCACTGCGAGCATGTCGGCCTGTTCACTATATATAAAACTCTGATGTACATTAAATAAATAAGAGTCTGATGGCCTTCATCAGCCTTGTGTGTCCTCCCACACTCCAGCTTTGAATCACTACAACTGTTGTGTTGGATGGTGGATTCTCGTTTCCTTCAGACAGAGCAAGGCTAGCTGTTTTGTCCCTTTTACATTCTTCAAGCTAACAAGATCTAACAAGCTACAGCTTCGTATTTAGTGGGTGGACTCGAAAGTGGTATCAATGTTCTCATCAAACACTCAAAAAGAAAGCACATAAGCACATTTCTTAAGTTGTCAAACTATTGCTGCAACATTTAATCTGTACACAAAAGTTAGCTGTGAATAAAAGAAGCATGCCCACACGCTTTCTTTCTCTTGCTAATACAGACAAACAAACACTCACACAAAACAGCATACTCACCTAGAGTTCTGGACATCACTGGCAGAGCTGAACTCAGAACCAGGATGGATACACAGCAACCAATGATCTACAAATAAGACCAAACAGTCAAACCTCAGATTTCAGATCACTCAACACATAGCATGCCGTTTTTGAGTGTGAGCATGTGAGAGAGACAAGCACCCATTGCACCAGCGGTTTTAGCTGTGATGTGCACACACATATTCACACCACTTGATGTTAAATTAGTTCCACATATTATACAATTAGTACCTCTGAAGTTGCTCATTACCAGGGTCCCTCTATTGTCCTTTCAAGTCCTTTCACTGAAGCGTCATGGCTAGTTAACAAGCTTCACCACTCCCAAACTCATTACCAAGTGAATAGTTGCCACTATGGGCTGAACAGAGCACACATCCTCCACACCCCACCACCCCAAAAAACTCACTCTCCCTCTGATGTACAAGAAAAGAGCTTGCACTTTGCTGATGTTTACGCAACCCACAAACAAATATTGGACAGATCAACTAAGGTCATTGAGGGGCCCTGAGGAAACATTAGTGAGCAGCAGGAGCAGAGTAGACAGGAAGGCAAGAGCAATGGGGGAAAAAAGAGAGGAAATAGATGAAACACAGGAGGGGGGCAATACACATCAACACCTTAGGAGCAATTTCAGCACCCTTGCCCCCACTTCACCCCACTCCCTGCTCTTCTATCCCATCTTTACCGTTGTCATGGTTGTGTCATCTTTCCTGGGAGTGAGTCCCTCAAAGACGCGCAGGCTGTAGAAGCCAACGACAGAAGACGCCATCAAGTAGCTGTTCAGCAAATCAATCAAGGAGCAAAAACACTTTGCTGCTAGAAGAAAGCAGCTTTTCTTTGAGTCAACTTTTTATGTGTCAAGGCTGAACCTTTTCAGCTATGATAAAAGGTGACGAAATGACCATAACATGTTTTCCGGAAGGTGTCCGGCTTAACTATGTCCTGGGTAAACAAAGCTGCCTTGACAATGTTGCTCTTGGCCATGGAGCATGCTACTCCGGCCACAGACAAAGGGGAGGTCACTGAAAGGATACAACATGAGGACGATCTCCAGCACTGCCTGAGCCACACCAAATGTGGACAAAGAGGTGTTCCCAATGCTTCGGTCCTGGAAGACAGAGAAACAAACAGGAATACTGAACATCACACACTAGTCTTCATACTAAACAGATCACAAATAAAAAACAAAATGGGAAATGACAACACTTGGTGTTGTGTGCAACTGCAGACACAAGCAATTACAGAAGACCTGCAAAGTAAGTACGTGGTGCACAAAGAATTTCCCCACTTGAGAAAGACAGAATCAAATTGGCTAAGTAATGAATGGAACAAGATGAAAGAGGCTCTCTGCAAATCACTGTCGATCATACAATATGTGAACAGGTGTTCAAACAAAAACGGCACATTGCTTACGGTAAGAAGAGTGTACAGGCTGAAAGCATGCCAAAAACATAAAAACAACTAAACAAATCCTTTAGCAAATATACTAGGCGAACCCCCTCACCCGTCCTCACCCTCCAACCCCTAAGGCCTTTTGAAAGTGGAGCAGGAAAAAGACATACATCCACATATGCTGCACATACCAAGCATCTGTGTTGTCAAATGACAAATATTTGCTTTTTTCGGACTTGGCACCAAAGCTGATCCTCCAAAGGATCCGTGCATTGAATGGAGCATGTACAGTCCTTTGCACAAAATTAGTTAAATCTTTCTAATAGTGTATGCTGCAAATTCAGATCTTGCAGTTAATCACATGCTGATACAATAAGCATATCTGATTATAACTGTGCAGCATAAAATCAATCATTTTATTTTTTTTAATTCTATGTCCTTATATAATATGTACTGCATGCACAGTTTTTGTATAGAAGTGCAAGTCAAATACAACACCTTACCATAACAATACATGAACATACGGTGCAGTCCTGCAACATGTATATGCAGCATATTAAATTCCACAGCATGTATTTGGAGTACTGTCGTGGTTTCTGTACGGTATTTATATTTGTTGTTGTATTTTATTTCTTCTTCCCCACTTTAAGTGTCCTTATCTTGATTTGTTTTGTAAAACAGCCTGCAGAAAAAAGGAAAGCCTGGCAGGTTGTTTCATGCCTTTTTATGCAACTGTCATCCCTGGGAGCTTACTGCAGAGCCATGGTGCAGTGCCCTCTCTCTCTTACACAGAGAATTAGCAGTATTAGCAGACAGCATCTGATGTCATTTATTAATGGCGGGAGGGTGGGCATGCATTACGATGGTGTATGCACTTGCAATAAGCATGAATGTGCGCACACAGGACACCTAGCTTTACTGTATACCTTTCCACTCATCTTTTCATTCCAGTAGTGGAAAGCGTGATGATGGATTGTGTGTTTGGGTATGTCAAAGAGAGGGAGAGGGGTCCATAGAGGGGAGGGTCAACAAACACTGCACATTAACACATTTGCATCACCTGTTCACTCATAAGGTTGTTGGTGTCTGCCTATAAATCTATGCCTCACATTCTTACATTCTGGTACCTTTTTTAAAGACAACATGGCAATGGGTTATATATTTCAAGTCGGTTTATGAATTATCCTCATACTTTTTATTTCTCACATAGCCATAGTCCTTTGCTACTCATGTATCCAGTTGGCAACCAGATAATTCCCCCAAACTATAACATATCTTAACAAGTAGGAGTAAAAATTGTATGGAATTTTGAAGGTGCTTGTGCCCGTGCAACAACCTTATAACAAATACCTCTGTTTCACACTTAAATCTTACAGTATTAATCCTTTAAGTGACTGACATTTGTAATCCATACGTTCCACTGAGCTATGAGAAGATGTCATCATTTCAGCTTACAGAATCACTGATATGGATTTAAATATTTATTCATATTGTTTTTCATGGCCGGAACAGATGTGGCATGACTGCTTGAATAAACACACACAAAAAAAATGCAATCCATAAGTACAATGGAACTAATGTTCAAATTTATTTACACATTCTCAGGTAATCAACAGATAAGAAAGGAAAAAGGGGATCATGAGATGGAAGTCAAGAAGTTAAATAGGTGCTATATGTAAGGATATGAGTTTGCATGTTCTCCCTGTGCCTGTGTGGGTTCTCTCCAGGTACTCCGGCTTCCTCCCACAGTCCAAAGACATTTGTTAATTTAACTGGTGATTCTAAAGTGGCCGTAGTTGTGAATGTGAGCGTGAATGGTTGTCTCTGTGTGAGCCCTGCGGCAGACTGGTGAACTGTCCAGGGTGTTCCCCACTTCTCGCCCCATGACAGCTGTGATAGGGGGTCCAGCAACCCTGAACTGGATAAGTGGAAGAAGATGGATGGATGGATATTGGTTTGTGTGCATGTAAAGAAGGGCAACTTTAGTGGGGTGAAAATTGCTGTCCAGTTGCAGTAATTGCCTATTTTGCAAAATACAGTGTCAAGTGTAGTGGCCACCAAAAAAAAGGGCCTGCAGTAACAGTTTTATTGGTGTCTCTAAGTGCTTGTTCATAACGCTGTAAAACCCTCTGTCCTTTGACAGAGGCAGGGCCAACTTCTCATCTCTAACCACCTGCATTTCCTCCCTGCTCTTCATCCTTTTCTTTCCTTACTCCTTGTTATCTTTGTCTACACCCAGCCACTGCCCTGTAAAGCTGAGCAGGACACTGCTCAGTATGCTAAGGACTACACCAGGATGCTTAGCTGTAAGGGAGGACAAACACTGACAGGGCACTTCTATTGTGCTCTCCTCCCATAACAATCAGCGTATCAGGGTCTCATTTGACTTTCCCACAGTCTGAGTCTCTCTTACTCTGGCAGTACCTTGTCGAGATGTCAAACCTCTCTCTCCTCCCTTATATCACATTCTCTCCCCTGTCCTTATCTTCTTCCAGACAGAGGGCAGAGGGAATTTCTGTGCCAGAGGGGCACAGTCTGAGAGTAAGATAGGGTTAAAGAAGCGGATAGATGATATCATATCAGTATTGATTGTTTTAGGAAGACGAGACGCCCCCTCCTGCTCCTAGTTCTGTGAGATCAGAGGTGTGGCATCCATCCAGCTCAACAAATGCATAAACCATTTAGTGAGGCCATACTGTCAGGGAGGACAGCTTCAAGCTACATGACAAGTGTAATTTGGGGGATTTTCTGCGACGTGTCATGCCAAAGAAAACATCTCTGCTCAATAAAATAATTGGAATGTCGAGGGCAGCTCTGTCAGTTGCCCGCGAGACGCAAAATGAAATGAGGGAGAAATAGGATACATTATGTTGCCCCTTTTCAGACAAGAATGCAACCACAAACGCACACACATGCAAGCACACACATGCACGCACCTCTGTCACTGCAGATGAGATGAGATACAGAGAGCTTAAAACACATTGCATGTTAGGCAGAGATGAAAATCTCTGAGAGCCATTCCACACTTGGTTAGTCTGCTTCACAGTAAGAGCCCTTCACTTGGCCCTGTCTGCCTTTGCAGAAGGGAGGAAAAGCAGCTTATTCACCCACTGAGGGCATGAGACACACAGCAAGTTCATTGAATCTGCACACTGCTGTGAAATGACTTTGAATGAGCTTCCAAAACAAAACCAGAGGCACAAGGTTGAAGCCTGATTAACATCTGGTTGAGCCTTTTCTTCCAACATGCACCTGAGCATATCCGGAATTTGATTTATGTCTCCGCCAGGGACACGGCAGGTCTGATAGGCAAGCTCTTCTGCAGTTTACATTCTAGGTGTGTGATGGTGTGAACGCAAAAGCAAAGTTAGACAGAAGGCTTACTGTGGATCCCTTGGGCATGGCAGTCTCATCTACTAGAAGGTAGAGGATATTCAGCGCCACCATAAGAACAGAGATTGTCTGCAGACACAGAGGAAGACAAAGATTTGTTCACACATGGTATAATTTTAAAAAGATTGATCAAATCCTCCAAGTATCCGGCATCATGACATAATTGAATTGCAGGGGCCTTGCTGATGCTTAAGTATGGTAATGCATAATAACCATCTTGGATTGTAAACTGTGCCAAAATTAAGCTTTGCAAAACCTGAACAATTTGGGGGTTGTTTGATGCACGTGCCATGCCTTGCACATGGCCTTTCTACCTTATCTAAGAGTATCAGACGACATAAACAGTATTCCCACACTGTAATTTATTTAAAATCACTGTTGTTGCAGGTCGGTATTCAGCATTGTCTTAAACAGCCATTAAACAAAAGTAGTTTCCCCACCCAGACTCTGTGGGAAAAGATGGATTTTGAGGTACAGTGTTAGTCCCAATGGCCACCAGCCAGGCTGTATACGCCATGAGTAAACAGTTTGTGCTTAATGATAGGTCAGTCTTAACACTCACCGTTCCTGTGAGCAGGATCAGCATCACTATGGGATACAACAAGTTCTTCTCCCATCCTGATGCTTTCTTTCTTCTCTCTATGAGGAAATGAGAGTGCAACAAAGAGTGAGATCATTTATTTTAAGAAATGTATGTACGATGAACTAAACTTCTCCATTACAAACCACTTTCCACTACTTGTTAATTAATCAGTTCATCAAAGACAGCTACTGAAACCACAAGCCCTCTGGCTATATTTACAGGGTTTGTACTGCTTTGTTTGGTAAAACATATCGTGAGTGCATGGACCAAGCGCAATCTCACCTCTCATCGCAACCACTTCACCTCCAGGTAATATACGTTTCATAACCTTCAAAAATTACACTCTTCCTCTGTAATTAGCCACAATCATCATTGCTTTAATTAGTGGAAAAAATAATAACTCCTGGATGAAAAGAAATGCTATAAAATTAATTCTCTGATTTATATTTTGGTGAAAATGCATGTGTGTGTGGTGGGCAACTAATGCATCTCATTCTTCTAAGCCAGATGAAACATTTCAACTTGATATCTTCCTCGTATTTCAACAGCTCATAAGTCTTGTTTGTAGACTCTGCTGACAGCCCGCAGACCACATGCACTGTCTTCTAGACATCAGCTGTCCTCTTACAACGTGTATGTGACTGCCCTTTAGTATTTGCTATATTGACTTCTTTCTCTATTTCCAACCTTGTTAGTCCTCCTTATTCTCAAAGTGCATCCACCCTGCCTGCCCGAGAAGTTTGCCAAGAGCACTTTATATGCACCATCCTTCTAAATTAATGACATCACTAAAAGGCTTGCTACAATATAAAGTTTGCATCTTGTCCAATATCCTAAGTGCCTTTGTGCCGCCCCACCCCGCTCCCCAAAAGGCTCAGGCCTCATTTATAATATCCTAAAATGGATGGGAAATTATCAGGCAGTTCTGGTCCAAGTCCAAATTAAGAAATTAAGGCAGATGAAGAGAAAGCGGCTGCCTGTCAGCAATATGTAAAAAGCGAAGCTAACGTCTGTGGCATATATTTCCACAGCAATTCAAGGTCTTAAGCCAAAATATATTTTGGCCCCTGTAATATAATACAATATAATAGTAATAATAATAAAACTAATTTATATAGAATGTTTCAAAAACAGAGTTTAGAAACAGAAAGTCAGACACTGAACAGAACAGATATAATTAAGGTAAAGTTGAGATAAAGTTAAAGCAAGAAAAGGTGTGAGATATAAAACAGAAAATGACAACAAATAATATACATCAATTAAAGAATAAAAGCAGTGGAACAGAAATAATAAACAAGTCAACTGAAAGGCTGTAACCAGACAACAAGAGACTATAAAAGACATCATATGCTCACATACACACACTTACCTAATTTATTCCTCTGATTTCTAATATTGTCCAATTCTTTGTTGAGCTGGTGAGCGAAGCTTCCTCGGGTGTAAGTGTGTGAGGATGACCCTGTGAAAATTAAAATCAACTGAAATGTCTGAAACATGCTGTATGATCACATGTTGTGCAGGGCTGCAACTTGTCTCTTGTTTTGTCTTGCTGACGGTGCAAAACCCCAAAATATTTAATCTCAAAGAAGACAAAGAAAAGAAGGTTGTGGTCCCATCTGAAAGGTTTGATCTAGAGATATGTTTGGCTTTTTTCCTTGATTAACAACCTAAATGATTAATCAATTGCAAAAAATAGCTCACAGATTTTTGTTTCAGCTATATTTTTGTTTAAACAGACAAGATCCACGTTTTGCCACCTGATGTGAATACTTGAAGTTGGAAAACAGCATTTATTATTTTTTACTTTTCTCACATACTTAAATACAGTGACAGGAAGTTAACCTCTCCCTGTATTCATCCTACCTCAGTATATGGCATTTGGCTTCTCTTTATTAAGCAATCCCATCAAAACAACTAATCCTGCTCAGAACATAACAATGTGATCTCAAACAAGTAAAAATAATCTCTTGTGTCAGGAGCTGTCTAGCACATGCCACAACTGGTTGAGTGGGCTGGATAAGACAGCAAGGGATTCTCCAGGAAAACCACAGGGCCAGCTCATTTAAGTCTAATTTATCTATTTTACTCTGTTTTCCTTCCAGCTCGACGCACTATCACAGAGGGCCCTCGAAGCCAAAGTGGAAGAGTATCCATTTGCATCCCCTGGGGTGATTGGCAGATCAAGACCAATTAGTTCAGTGTTACACCATTACTAGCGTGCAATAAAAATACCATCTTTCATCTTTGTTACAGGAGTGAAGGACCAATCACTTTGATCAGACCTTCTTCTTCCCTCTGTTATTATGTCACGCCCTGTCTGGATGGCTTTAAGTAGGTATAGGAGGTGATAGAGACAGAGAGGTGGAGAGTTAACAGCCTATGCCCGTCTCAGGATCTTAGCAAGGGAAAGTTTGAACCCTCCAAGCAAATGCACTCACAACACAACAGGAAATGTCATGGATAGTTCAACAGCACTTTTCTCCAAAGACGAACTGAACACTTTGCCTCGGGGTAGCCAAATCTGTCCAGCCACAAGTGAACTTATCCATTACCTATGTGCACTGCATATCTGAATAAGGCCTGACGCATCACAGGCACAGATATATCTTTGCTGAAATTATTTATTTATTTATTTTTTTAATGTTTTTTAACATCCACAAAATAATATGTCAAACTGAAAACAGAAGACAATATTGTTTGTTCAAAGCATGGAAAGGGGAAATGGTGAGATTTTCAACTGCAGTATCTTCAATGACATCACTCCAAACTGAAGTTAAATATATCCCTCTACTCCTTCTGCTGGCAGCGTCAAGTAAAAGACTGAGTTACAGCAAGGCAGAGATGCTGAGTGGGGCTTCTGGCAGCCAGGAAGGCCCAGAGTAATTCAACATATCCTCTCCAACCTTCTCCACAGTGAAAAAATTACGTCATCCACAAATATGCTAAACACCATGCTGAGACAACAGAGGCACTGGCAAGGTCATTGTGCCGCATAGCATCTGGACGAATGCTCTGTTGCTCTGTTTTCAGTGCATCAGGGTCTTGAGAGGGCAGTCTGTACAAACGTGTGCATCTCATTGCCTGTACTGCAGTACATTTTTGTGCGCTTGCTGCTGTTTATTTAAAGTATTCTGTTCTTAGCTGTGAAACTGATGAAATTGTATATAACATGGTTGCTGTAAACTCTTAGAAGCATGAATACAAGTTTCTTCTAGCAGGGAGCATTAATCTCATGTATCTGCATCACATGCCATGTTCCTGGAGACCTGCACCGACCCCACATGTTTCTGTCTGCCTATCCTGATGCTTCACAGCTTGGGACTGTATAGCAACAGGAGTGAAGTGGCTTGCTGTGGAACTAAAAACTGATTGAAGTTACTTTCTGTAACTGAAGCAATGCAATCAATAGTATCAACAGGATATTTTATATTTACTGCGGATCTTTCATGTCATAAAAAAAAGAATACCTGGTTTTGGTCAGGATTGGCAACAGTACACATCCATTGTATCAAATCAGAGCATGACTGCCATAAATAATTTACAATATGGTGCACCATTATTCTTGCTTATTTGAACCTGGGCTCAGACTTGGGATGTATACAAAGGGAAAATTCTATCCTTTATTAAGCAGCCACCACCAGGCTTTGCTTTTGAAGCGATATTGATGGATCTAAAATTTTGATTTCTATATCTCAGGTCTAAGAAAACTATTGTGAAAAACAAAGTGTGCAAAATATTTATACAGGAATGAACATATAAAGACCACTGTGATTTCTCCTTTAACTTGCAGAATTAACACAGCGGTAGAAGAGATGTGTAATGATAAAGAGGACTTCCCTTTTATTATAACCCATGACTTTTACTTGCTTCTTAACAAACAAGTCTGGAACTATCAATTCAGTTACCTATTAACCTGATGAAACCCATTTATTAATTAAATGTTTTGTTTTTTTGGTCTATAAACTGAATAGTCCATCAAAAAATACCCAGACTACTGGCAATCAAGTTGTATCACTGGGGTTTTGAGTATGGAAAGAGTGAGTGGAGTTAAAAAAAAAGACAGTATCTTCAGTTTTGCTGCAATCTATTTTTTTTTTTTTTTTTATGTACTTTGAACATAGAGGAAAGTGGAGAGCAGTGAGATGACATGCAGGCTGACTGGAACCCTGGCTGGTATGTTATTGGAGTATTTATGCAGCTCTAGTAACAAGCAGGCTCTTCTGTCTGGTAAATTTACACACTGACTGTTTTTTTTTGTAAGTTTATCATCTTATATAAATTTAAAAGCAACACAGAATGGGTGCAACATTGTGTTATTACATTGCAAAGATCGTTTTTTTGGTAAGTACTAGCAATTTATCTGGACATTCTCGAAATATTTCACTTGTTATGTCATGCTCTTCACAAGAAAAGCAGACACACATTGCTAATGAGCCAGTTTAAACCACAATGTACTGATCAGCAACACATAAACTACCAACATGTCATTACAAATGGGCAATTTCATGCCGCAGGAGGACAACAAAGGACCAGACATGTAAACAAACATGAATGCATCAACTGATTAGGCTCAACAGTCCACATCTACAAACACAAACTGTGTAAGAGGATAATTTATTAGAGACGCTTGATGCAAAGCGGACACAGGTGAAGCAAGAAGACAACACTCCTCGTCTCTGGAGTGTGTCCTGTGAACTGTCCCTGACCTGCTTTCCACTTTCCACAGAAATAACACTCAGACTTTCAGTTCACATGTGCACATACTTGCATGCATACAGTATGTGCATAAAAACATTCATGTCTGATAAGCAAAGGTTTAAGCTCCACTGAAGATCATCCTCCCTCTTTCTCTAATTCCCACCTCTCTAACAGACAAAAATGAACTGCAGCTTGTCCTTAGTACACACATGGGGATGTTGACCACTGTTATTTTTTTGCCTCACCGTGACTTGTAAAGATCAAACAGTCCTAGAGATGATAAGGAACAGATTACAATTATTCTATCAGTTAGTTCAAAGCAGGGCACTGTGGAATGAGCCCTAAGAAACCGTACGCATTGGTGGCAGTCTATGGAGGTGGCCGGCATAGCATTCAAAAACATGCGTTATCAAGGAGTGATCTCGCTTACCTCCCTGGTTTGAAAGGACACTCCTTTCTGTTCATTTACTCACATCTGTACACTTGGTTGCGTGCTTGAGTTAATATTAAAGTAGGTTTTTAAACGGGCCGAAATACTTCCTGCTTTTTTTCAGATTATTTAACGTCAAACAAGGAATTTGGGAACACAGAGAGCTGGACATGAAAAGGAAATGCAGGCTAAAAAAATATAACATCTTCACCATTCCTAAACTCTTTAAACTCTCTCTAAAGAACAGCACAAGGCTCCTGGGGCCGTTTGAGAAATCACTGAAAAGTTGATGCACCTTTAGGACCACAGCACCACCTATTTTGTGAAAAAATTTAATTTCCATCTTATTAAACAGACTGCCATTCAAAGCCTGACATTAAATGTGGCAAATCATTTCACCAATCATGACAGTGGCAGTGGATTTTCTTAAATGGGTCCTAAAGGAAAAACTTCCGAAACAAAATATGTTCCTTGCCATGGTGGCTGCTTTGCCCTTTAGCAGAAAGTTACGAGAGTAGGACGGTGTCAGGGAAAAGCCAGTGACAAGTGTGTGTGAATTTTGTGAATGTCTGTGTGTGTGTGTCTGTGTGTGTATGCCCACGACTAGCTGAATTTTCAATGCTAATTGATTCCAGCATGGCCTGCTCCATCACACCCAATAGGGCAGCCAACCCCTCCCCTCCCTTATAATGTGCCAACACATCTCCCACAGACATACCGTTTAATCTCCTCTGAAGGGCTTCCTCCTGCAAATGGATGCAGTAAATCTGCTCATCCAGGTCCTCAAGGATCTAAAGGGGAGGGAGCAGAGTAGGAAGAGATGAAATGGGTTATAATTAGGCCCGAAGTGGGACTGGAGCTGTGGCAGATGGGAAGATGAGTTGGTGATGTATTTGTAGTCCTCTGTCGTGCCTTTAAATGGCCGAATGAGACATCTTTCAGACCAGAAGAGCAAAGAGGCTCAGTGTTTGATTCTGATCTATTAAAGTTTAAGCCTGCAGTCTTCTAGAGAAAATTGTTTTAAAAATCTGAATTAAAACTTTTCAATAAATTGCTTTCCATTGACTCAACCGTTAAAAACACAGCAAATACTTGACCCAAATGGTTACTTACTGTTGGCTTCACTAGTAACTGGCCCATGACAGTGAACATCCTGGACAACCCCACAGGAGTGCACACTACACAGGAGACAGAACAGCATGATCACTTTGGGTGTTTAAATACCATAAAGCCATGTTTCCACCTGTAGCACCTTGAACATTTAGTCCCGAGAACTTTTGTCAAGGAATAGCTAAACGAATCCTTCAGACAATTGATGGTCAGTATGTTAACCTTGGTCTGAAGACGTAACAATTAGACATATTAGTCCACGGACGTATAAAAAGGTGTTTTTATACAAACTTTCAGCTGAAAGTAGGAACCTTTGGAGGAACTTGTGTTTTTACCTCAGGGGAACAGGGTCTCTGTTAAGCTCCGGAAAAAATGCTATTACCCCCAAAAAAGTTGCAAACAGACTTGGACACACTAATTTGCAAAAATATGTGTTGGGAGTCAGTTTGCAAACTGGAGCTTTCTGTTCCTCTGTTATTTTCTTTTTTGACTACAGACTGTGTAAAAGATAGGCGTACCTTCCAAGTCTGAAAAGTCAATGCGGAAGTGCCTTAAACCTCCATTCTTTTTAGTGACCACCAGGGGGTGACACCTGTGGTTGCAAAAACACTTCTGGTTGTATAGAAGTCTATGGCAAAACAGCCCTGGGCTCCCTTTCTCTCTGACCTCAGTAAACACTTTCCTGATGAGTTTATGGGCTCAGTTCACAAGCTTTTTTTTGTAAATGTTGGTCATTCTAAGAGTCAGAAAGGACAATTATCAAAGTTATGCTCACGACTTGTCAATGACCAGTGAGACACTCCTTGCTCGTCACATCCAGTTTCAAAAACACCAAGATCGCCCTCAACTCGAGGCATCTTAACGGGACTTTATGGATATTATGGTGGCTATGTCCATTTCTTACACCGTCTATGGTCTTGACTGCCAACAAATGTCTCAGAGTGTAGTGCGTTCTGAAAGTTTAGTATCTTTTGGGGTGGGGTTTGCAGTGCTGCCCATTTCTGACTGGTATTTGCACTGTTTTATTTCTGCCAGTCTCAGTCATCTCATAGTCGTTACGTGAATGCTCATAAAAAGTGTGCTCACCACAAGTCTAGCATTTCATGCGTTTTGAATCCCCCTTGCTACTACTCCTGCTTTCCAGCGTTGACTCGATGACCTAATTTGCAAAGCAGCAAATCACGATCAACAACAGCACAACATCAATCTCCTCTCTACTTATAGTTTTTGCAGTGTTGCATGTCCCTCGCTCTATTTGACCATGTCATTATAGAATCCTCTGTGGACCAGAACTGGAGTGAAGGGATCTGCTGTATAGTCATGTGCAAAAATGACAACAATACAACAGTGAATTTTTCACACAAGGAACCTTGTTCGCTGAGGAAAGTTCCTGGGACTAAAGTTTTAGGTGCTTTGGGTGGAAGCGAAATTTATATATACTCTATTTGCTTCAGTGTGTAACAGTATAAAATGGCTTACTTAGCAAAAGGAGTCCTCCCATCAGGGATATACAGGAATAAAGGTATGGTAGGTAGAATTCCCAAAGATCTACAACAAATGTATACATTTGTTAAAACTGGAACTCAGGAACAGTTCAACACTTTGGTAAATACTCTGAACAGTTCTGATTTTTTTGAATGGACTAAAAAAAACATGTTCATTTTAGAGTTTTAGAGCTGCTAGCAATCCAGTTTCCTTCCTAAGCTAACCATCTCACAGCCTAAGATCTTAGTTAATGCATTATAAGAGTGGTAAATCCTAAAACTATTCCTTTGCAAAAACAAGGGATTTATAATCACAAATGGCGCAGAATATTTCGAAAACATACCATAGAGTGACTCCATACTGGCTGCATCATTATCAATGAGTGCTGATGCCACCCACACAATTCCCAGAATGAGCAACGCCAGCAGAAACAGCATCACAAAGGTCTCCAAAATACGTGCCTTAATGCCCTGACAGAAAAAAGCACACATATAAAAGAGAAAATTATTTCATTTAAAATGAAATCATAATAACGATACATAATGGTTATATTATCAACAAAGTCCAATTTTTTTTTTTTTACATGAACACTGAAACAACTGTGTAGTACCTATTGCCCAGTTTAACACATAGAGCCCAAATTCCAAGAGTTTTGAAAGTAAATGGACACATGCTTACTAAATGCTTCATTTGTGAGCACAAAATAGCACAAAACATGTCTCAGAACTGATAGAGTGCTGCCATTTAGACAGAGTGCAAAGGTGCCCATTCAAGTGAATAAGATAACAGATGTATCAGAAAACCGTCAAAAGGTAGTTTGCCAAAATCAGTTGGTACAAAATGTTGGAGAGAGAAAAGTGTGTAGGAAAACAAAAAACAGAGCACCAAGGCTTACCACCTCATCTGCCAAATATGGTCTTGGTTCTGTTAAGGCTTGGGCATAAAGATATATGGCTGCTAACTGAAATGGTACACTGGCTTTTGATGATTTCATTGTGCTCAGGGGCACCAGGATTACTGTAGAGGTATGCAAAAACCGTCCATGTGCTCAGATTCAGCCACAAGCATCAATCAATCAATGGATAATATTTCAAAAATCAGCCGGATAACAACGTTAAACACACGGCCAAAACATCCGTGTGAGCTACATTCCACCTGCTGAGGACCAGACTAAAAGCTGGGAGAGCTCAGAAAACAGCAAGAGCTGAATGTGAAGAGTGAAGCAAATAATCTGATGGCATCTCTGGGTTCAAGAATTCAATAGGTAATTAAATGAAAAGGATTAAACATAGTATTTAATATGATGTTTGACTTCATATGTATCTGTACACTTATTTTGGAACCCCTAAACTGTAGATACCATGCAGTGCTGTATCTCCCACATATTTCTATTTTGATGTAAGCCTCCTCTAAATAATGCCAAGACTTTGCACTAAAATGGTATTCATAGAACACCTGTAAAACAAATGTGTATAATATCCAAATACTTGGTCAGGAATGAACATTAAAAAGGAGATAGAGGTACTGTTTTCTACATTTTATATCTAAACTAAACAGCATCATTTCCATTCACAGCACACAAACATAACATAAACGCTCCCATGTATTGCTCTGTAAAACAGCTCTTTTATATACACATATTGTGGTCAATAAAATGGGTCCAACTGGGGCTGGTGGTGGCAGAGGTAAAATTAAAAAGAGGAGGAGGGCTGGGGTGTTGTAAGGAGAATGAAGCCTGGCTGGGTCAGCTACTGTCTGCGATCAAGAGCAGACCTCCCATCTGGGGCCGATTAGGAGCTCCCTTAGCACCACAGTTGTGTCCCAGGCCGCGCAGAGGAAAGGGTTTTGGGGTAATTTGGGTTTTCCGGGTCACAAACTGCTGAGTGGTTAATAAAGTCCTCCTGTACCTGTTCACACAGTTTCCATAACCTCTCGCCCCCGCTGGAGAGCTGAGCTGTCTAGCACCGTAAGATAGATTGGTGCTCTCATACACATGTCAGCTTAGGCTACTGGGCATGGGATAACAAGGGCTCTCTGCTTTTTGAGCATTGTTTAAATTAGGTACATATGAGTAATTTGTTACCAGCTAACATAATGGCTGTGTGGGTGCTGTTCAGTATTTGCCAACAGGTACAGTCGCTGTGTGGCTGCTGTTCAGTATTTGTCAACAGGCACATGGAAGTACATAAAGTTTCTCCTGTTAATAATGAAGCTCTTTATAGAGCGGAAATGGTTTTAATTTGTGAGATTAAATAAAAAGGCGGGATTAGTTATTAGTTCCTCAACACAGTTCACAACCACCTGTCCTTCAGCATCTGCAACTGAAAGTTGGAACACTTTAAAATCCCTTATAACCCACTCTGAAGCTCTCTTACAGTATGCCTTTGTGTGAGTATGCATTAGTCAGATAATCAATATTTTTATAAATGTAATGCCAACACATTGTTACCAACCTACTCAGTATATATTTACTATAGTAATGTAAGGATTAAAGCTTTTACTAAGATTTCATTTATTTTCTGTGGTAAAAATCCCCTCTAGCATCCTTCTGCTATTACTGAGCAATGATTCTCGCCTCTCGCCTTCTCTTACGGGGTTATTCTGGAAAAGCCTCTCGAATAAGTGTAGAATTTTCTAGCACGGCAGAGATGGAAATGGGCAGGGTCTGGAGTGCCTCAGTGTGGCCATGGTGGACACTGCAGCCACTTGTCAGGTAATGTTAGAGGGGGTGGAACCTTTAGTCAGCATGAAATAAGTGCTATGGAAAAATACAGAACATTAATAGAGACATCATGGTGGTCACATATGATAAGTGAACCTTGTATGCTTTTTTGCTCTTAGGCATTTAACAATGAATTCATCACTCAAACCAGATTGATAAACTACAATTACAGCCACAATCCGACACAGGCCAAATTTTGCTGACCGTCTAATGCTCTGTTGTACACTCACAGTGTCTGTGTACATTAAATGGATGTTGCTATCAAGCATCTCACAGCTTAGCTCCATTATGCAGTGGTGAAAACACTAAACACTGCTGAATAGAAAAAAGGTAGAAGGGAGAAGAGAGAGAGAGAGACTGGTGGAGGAGAGGAGTCAACGTCTGAGCGCATCCCGTTCCCCAGAGGTAAGAGAGGTGAGAGAGGAGAGAGAGGAATGCTTTCAGGGACTTCAGCCACGTCCCTCACGCGCTCTCTTAAGGATGCATGAGAACAAGCAGAACCCGCAGGCAGGACGTGCGTCCGCTCAAGCGCACCAGTCCACCTTAACAAGCTGTCCATGCCATGCTGAAGGTGTATTCCCTTTAGATAGGTCTCTCAATCATTTATAAGCCTCAAATCATTACCCATTCAGATCATTTAGGGCAAAGGCAATGCTTGTCACCTCCCTTACTATCATCCCTGGTTCTTGCTTAGCAGGAAGAATGATCCACTGTGTCAGATTTGGCTGGTCAAGAGAACGAGGACACTGAATTGACTGACCCGACGGGTTTCATTGATCCATTTACATGCATACCACTGCACAGTGAAAGTTCTGTTTACGCTCATTTATTCTTGTAAGGAAAAATGTAGGCCTTTGCTCCTCATCACAAAAGGTAAGAAAAAGAATTGTGGTTTAAAAATAGGAAAATCCAACTAAGTCATCATCAGTGATCAAAGATAAAGCTGTCAACTGGTGAAGGAAGGGAGGAAAAAAGAAAAAGACTGTGCCTTGGCATCTAGAGTGCCCGCTGAAAGTTTCTATTCTTGCCATTCTAAATGTGTAACTACCTCTAAATATAGCAGCTCTGAAATATTCAGCATCCCCCGATCCTCACACTGACATCGAGTGAGGGGATGGTTAACTGCAGCTTTGCTTGTACAAGACTGGAGAGATTTCCAAGAAATGTGCGTAGTGACCAGAGAGGAAAGTAATCACTTCATATGCAGTAGCAAACAAACATGCATGAATTCATGTACGCACACACAGAGGAACACACACATGATCAGACAAGTAAATCTTCCTCCCAATCCACCCAGTTACACAAAGCTACAGAGGGCCTGGAAACAGTTCACAAGCTTTTCACCTAGCGTGTTCTGCAGACAAACTAAAACCAGTGTCTTTGACGATCTGTTTCCACTGATAAATCGAGCAAAAAGTGCACCTCTGAAAGCCAAATGCAATGCTGGAAAAGTGTTAGATAGTGAAAGATGACTGTAAAGGTGATTGGGGTGAAAAAAGAAACTAAAATCAAACACAGGATGAGATTAAGTTGGCACAGGAGTTTCCTAGTTGCTGTCATCAATCCTTAACAGGTCACCAGGTGATGGCAGAGACCATCCAACGGACCATCCTTCTGCTCACTGTCAGGGACGTGTGCAACAAGGGCCAAGAGTGTAATAAGCGAGGAAGGGGGCAGGGTCCTTTTCACTTCCAAGCAAAAAGACGGCCCTCTTTGCTAAAGACATGCCAGATGCTCGGGGACCTTATTAGCGTATCCTTCAACCAGTCGGCAGCAGTGCAATGACCGTGTCGAAGACAGAAAGCAGAGGAGAGGGACACTGCCCTGTAAAGCTGCACAATCAACTTCTAAAGACTCCTAAGACTTCTTAATAAACAGGGAAGCATGGAAAATGGTTGGTGTCAAGTCATATCATTCCTCACTGTACTGAAGCAACTCACCAAAAGTGGCTATTCTGTTTGATTACAGATGACTAAGAAAGCAGAATTATTTTAATGAAGGAAGCAGCTTTCAGGTGTTTGTCAAGTCTTTTTTTTAATCATCCTATAGTGGCAACAGCTTGTTGTGATTATATAAAGTTCTCACATTAATAAGTCTTCATATAAATGACTGCTTCCTGGGTTTTGCTGAGCAAAAAGTAGGGACCAAGCAACATAATACTCTACCCAACTCAAAATAAAATAAAATGGTGCAACAGAGTCCAAATGAGTGACCGATTACTTTAAAATCTTCAAAAACAGCTTCAAATTCAGTAGAGATTCCGTTTTGTTTCAGAACTTTTCATTTAGTTTTGAAAAACTGAGTCATGAGAGGAGGGGAAAATCTTGCTTGTTCGTTTTAACAATTCCTAGCTCAAGCTAATATGTTGCCATGGTAACAAACATTGTAACAGGCAGCTTTAGGGAGACATTGTGACCTTAAAGGAAGGTATGTAAACAACACTTTATATTCTCCGGCTGGCCCTACCCAAAAGAAGGCCTGGGAAAAATGTCTGCATGTGCAGGAGATTTGAAATAAATATCCAGGGCCCTATTGTGGAGCTCCAACAAAGAGGAGTATCTTAGTAACACCACACGGGTTTGCTCGGCGAGACGTTTTCTCTCCCCTCCTCCTCCTCCTCCTCCTCCACAATAAACACACTTCTCATCATCGGCGGGTTAGGGCTTAGGATGAGATTGATGAGGAGTTTCTTTAACTACCAGATGAAACCTGTTGGCCCTTTGCTGGGTCAGTCAGGGGGTCAGACTCGTTCCAACTCGTTTGAGGATCAAACACATTTCAATACTGAGGTTAAGACCAAAAGACTATTCACTGCAAAGCACAAGTTCCATATTTTCTATGGCTTCTCTGCGTAAATCCTAGGTTTCACAAAGACTTTATGCATGCTTTTTATTAAGCTAAACTTACAATAATTGTTACCAACTTTAACTGAAAGTAGTGCTAAACTACACTAGAAATAGACCAAGAAGTTGTCACTGTCAAAACCCTTACCTTGATTTGTTTTTGAGTAAATATAGCACTGAGATATCTCATCATGTATAACTATTAATATGACTTAAGTCCCTTGATATAAATAGCAGACTGAACAAAGGCTTATGCTGATGTCTTCACAGTCTTTGTTACAACATGCTGATCATCTCAATAAGGATGACAAGGATGGCTCACATCATTACAATGCCATCTACTGGTGGTGTCGAGACAAATATAATACAATGACAACAGTATTTGGGGTTTTATAAAGGTTCAAAAGCAGTCATTTGTATTTATCAAAATTCCTTTCCTAATGCCATAACAAGAGAAACTTAGAATAATATTTTATAAACACTTTGCAGTGACACAAATGCACCAAAGTATCTAAATTTCCAAATATGATCAGAACCTAAAAACTAACTACACAACGACCTTTACCGGCCTCAGTGATGCAGCTCTTCTCCAAAGATTTGAGAACACAGCAGTAAAGTGGTAGACATTTTACAGCAGCAAATAAAGCTAGATCATAACATCTGACATCAAGACCCTAAGTTGCTCCGATTCATCCACAATTTGGACAATTTGTTAAACTATCAATCACTCAGGTGACAGAGCCTCTAAAGAGTTGAACATTTAAAAAAAACAACATAAAAAAAAAAAAAAACATCCACATTTCAATCTTTATTCTGTTGGCGTCTTTTAGTACATCGTCAAAAGTGAACACAGCCACATGAAAAGGCTGACTTACGACGTTAGAAGTGAAATTCATCATTCACTTCATTTCCGCAGTCAAAGGGACCTCGCAGTGCCATAACATTAGCCTAGGAGGTTAAAATGCCACATAAAACCTTATGACATTGCGGTCTAATGCTGTTATTGGATAAAGGGATAATATCACATTATAAAAATTCAGATCCGTGTTTTATATTCATCTTGCTGTCGGCTGTATAATTCACACTGCAGGCAGCTCAGCTTTTTTTTTTGGATGAAACAGGGGTGTCACTCCCACCCCTGCCTTAGCACACACAAATACAATATATACCTGGAAGTGCAGCTCAACACTGAACAGTGCTTCCTCTAACCAAATTTATGGAAGCTGCATAGCAAGAAACAGTCTTGCTGAAATGAAAAAGAACAAAAGGGAGAAATGTGAAAGAGGCCCTCATCCTGCTTCCTACACATCAGGGCTTGCCTTCTACTGAAGAAATCCAACCGAAACAAATTAGTGGGCTGAGGAAGAAAAGAAGTTGCTATACACTACAGTACAGACTAATTTTTATGTGCTTTTGCCAGGAGGGACATAAACCAGAGAGGTTTCAAACTGTGACACAGGATAGAGGTGTATTAAAAGTAAATCTTTCCCCCTCCATTTTGCAAGGCTCTATTGTGCTGTCATGTTGCTGCGACTTTATGGACTTTTGGAACACGAGCCCCCAGCCCATTTTTTGGGGGGTAATCAATTAAACAAGGAAGTTCGCTGAGCCTTACAACTCGATTATTAGCCTGTCCTTTTGAAGTTTTATTTTAGGGGGCTGGGGAGGGGGTGACAAGGAATCAGGCTTTAAATCAGTGGGGCCGATGCAGCAGTGTTGAAGCGTTTGCAGCCTATGGCCTTATTGAAAGGGTTTGTCAGGATGTGGCACCGGGCGAAGACCAGATTCAGACTTTCATGGTTAATGAGCTTTCTGCGGTAGCAGTTACCGTCAGTGGCGTGAGTCAGGGAGAGGGCAAGGACTAGGCACCTGCTGCTGCTTTGGTTGTTAAGAGGAAACTTCTTGCATAGGTACAAGAGCGCTCAAATAAACCACACATAACAGGCTAGTGTGCAACTAAAGTACAGTACCACAAAGACTTTCTCTATAAATTTTGATTTCCAAGTTTGTACTAGAATTTAAAAATCAAAGAAACTGTCCGACATGTGTAAAATGTAATGCTGCTGATCATAACTATAAATTCTAAGTTAAAAGACATCTATAAACATGTATTACAAAAATAATAAATAAAACACGATACTCAAACAAAAGTTTTAGGACAGGTTGGCAACTTGGCATTTTTAAATAAACACTGACAGTTTATACCTTTTTCGATCCTGCAAATCCCTCAGACTCCAAAAAGAAATAAGCAAAGGGCATCAGGACAAAGAGGCAAAGGTTGGAGAACAGTGACACCAGGTTCCACAGACCTGCCGAAACCAAACATGAGAGCAGACATAAACACAAACAATATATTATAAATGAAAAATGAAATGCTCAATTTTGAAGGGAAAATGTGCCCATATCTTCAGACTCCTAGTTTCTCAGATTGCAGTTTAAGGTAACAAAACAGGGTTTTATCTGTTCAGTGTTCTCCTTGCAATTTCCTAGTCATGGACTCTACTGCCACCTGGTGGATACTGGAACACCAAACAGCCTTAACAAAAGCAAGTAATTAGCACTGACTCTGTGCAAATGAATGACATGGATTCTAAATCGTAAATGGTTTGAGGAGGAAAAAAAACTGGCTTCTTTCATCTGCTAGCAGCTCCTTCTGGTGATATATCTATTCTTCTCTACTAATGTATAGCAAAGTAAGTGCCTCAACAGTCAGAGTAAGCAAATTTGTAGAAACAGATAAAACATCTTATCAATTATGATTTGGCTTAATCAAAACTTTTACTTATTTTACAGAATTCTTGTACATAAGATAGTTGCAAAGTTTGATCTTTTTTCCTTTACAAAAATCTAAAAACTGTCAAAGTCAGCATGTCTTGTTTTAATTTTAGGTCTTCAAGTGCACCCAAAATGGATTTGATTCATGTTTAGAATTTCCATACTGCCAGAAAATTAATGTTGTCCTTTTTCCACACAAGCATAAGCCAGAGGAGAGCATTTGCCTCTGTAATTAACAGCAGTAGATTGTAGCATCTTCGTGATAAAAATTTCTTGATTTGTAGAGTAAGTGAACAACTTACACTGACATCTGGTTCTTGAATTCATAAAGGAATTCTGAGATAACTGAATATGTCACCATAAAAGTATAGTAATGTGCCAAAGTCTTGAGCAAACCCTCAT
This sequence comes from Paratilapia polleni, assembly GCA_015106735.1. Lineage (NCBI taxonomy): Eukaryota > Metazoa > Chordata > Actinopteri > Cichliformes > Cichlidae > Paratilapia > Paratilapia polleni. The sequence continues at coordinate 31,223 of VUQI01021572.1, forward strand.
TTCTTTATATTTTGCTAGGAAAATGAGAAATAGGTGCAGCAATTTACTAAAACATGTGCAAGCATAAATTGAAATACAGTATATAAGGCAAATCAGAGTTTGTACAGTCCATTTCTTAATCAAACATCTAAGAGCAAGAAATTGAGAAAAAAAATTGTTTCTGACAGGCATGAACTGTGTGAGCTACTGACCGTGAATGAGGGAGCCATTGAGCCACTGAATGTAATAGTTTTTGGGGAAGGAGAGGAGGATCTCGTTACTAATGATTGAGAAAGGCAGTAGGAAGACGGCACCACCCGACACTGCCAGGGTGAAGGTGCACAAGTATAATCTGCAAATGTAATCAACACACAGACAAACACACACACATGTTAGGAGGAGTCCACATAACAACACAAAAAGGTAATAACGTGGGTTTTTTTTTTCTAACTAGCAAACCTTGCTGGTTACTGTCTACAAAAATATTTTGTTCTTTTTGTTGTTAACTCACGATATTCTGTTGACAACAGCATCTTCATCCTCATGGTCATCTATATAGGGAGACAAAAGGACTTCAGTTTCAAGGTGGGATGCTGAGTCAGCCTATGGACCTTGCAAGGTCTACACAGTATATGTCAAATCAAACTTGGAGTATAGAACAATATAATACAACACAATTCATTTCAGCTTTATAATACAACAATTGCCTCAAGATGCTTTAGATTGTCAAGTAAAGAGCCTGCAATATTATAGAGCAACAATCATCTGATCCCCTGCAAGGAAGCACTTGGTCACAGTAGGAAAGAAGAGCTTCCTTTTAATAGGAAGAGACCTCTGACAGAACCAGACTCAGGGAGGGGCAGCCATCTGCCACCACTGGTTGGGGAGCGAGGGGAAAGAAGAGAACAAAGGAGCATAGAGAGACCATGAA